>PVIC010036255.1:0-18673 GCA_004025085.1 Thryonomys swinderianus
GCCCTTTTTCTCCATCTTTTAACTCCCTTCCCATGTGCTAAAGATCTATTTTGCTATTTCTTTCCTTCTCTTTTTTTTTAGACAGGGTCTCACTTTATAGTTTGGGCTGGCCCTGAGCTCAGTGTGCAGCCCAGGCTAGCCTTGAACTCAGAGCAATTCCCCTGCCTCTGCTTCCTGAGTGCTGGGATTATAGGCATGAGCCACCACGCTCAGCATTGTGGTATGTAGAAATGATTGCTGGTCGGCATGAGTCACCACGCCCAGTATTGTTGTATGTGGTTACTGGGGATTGAACAAGGGACCTTTCATTTGCTAGGCAGGGCTGGAACCACTGAGCTAAGTCTCTGCCTACTCCTGCACTTCTGATTGAAACCTTTTCATGGACTCTCACTCTTTGCTAAACTGTTCATTCATTTTTGTGTTTAACTCACCTAACTTTTTAGTGGTGTCTTATGAAAGCTTTCTGATCATCATTTTGTTTATTCCACTTTCTGTTTAGTTAAGTATTTTTTATTCCACTAAATGACTCTTTGCTATATTTTTAAAACTTGCTGTTAACCTTTCTGTTGGTTCGGGTGTGTGTGACATTTTTACTGTTCTCTTGAGTGCCCCTTTAATTGGTGTTGAGGAAATTTAGGAGTTTGGGAACTCATTTTGTTGCCTTATTTTCTTGTGTTTTTATTGTTTTTGTTTGTTTATGTGGTTTGAGTTTTTTTGTTTTGAGTGAGGTTTGTTGACTCTTAAATAGTAGAAAGACTTTGTTACTAGTATGGACATCTCTTCATTTACTTAGCTTTTTAGTGGTGTACTTTATACCTGGCCAACTATTATTCCTTTGGCTCTGCCCCAAGATAAATCCAACTCTGTTAATTTGGGAGGGTAGGATTAAATGAACTTGTCCCAACTTGTAATTTTGTGGGAATGGACTCTTTATTGTTAATGTCAGAAAGGTCTGGATGTAGTTCCAGAGAGAAAAATCTATTAATAGCAACAGTTATGTGACCCTGGCAGTATCATATAAACATGTTATAGTAGTATATCCAAGATAGATTGGATATTAACATTCCATAAAAGCCAGTAATATACCATCCTTAAGTATAAAAAAGAAATGCACAACTATGGTATGAACTCTAAGCCCAGATATTGACATACAGCTAATGTGTACTAAATGTGATAGCTATATTTTCACTTACAGGAGAAAAGAATTCAGTAGTAATTATATAAAGTTAACTAAAGATTGGTGAAGCTTAACTATTATAGTAAAAATAATGGGAAGAAAAGAAAATTGAAAATGTAAACTGTAGGATATGAGAAGGAAGAGAAGACAGAAGTTTCTGTTGTGGGTGTAGAAGGGTATTTATAGAATTTATTGAAGGCAACAAAAATATGAGAAATAGATAAAATGATAAAATAGAGAAAAATAACTTCAGAAATTAAAAAATTTAAATAAGGAAAGAAAAAGAAATTTTTAAAAAGAAGAAAAAAATGAATAAAAAAACACAGATAAAGAAAAATATCCAAACCTCAATAAAACAATAAAGAACAAAGACAAAAAGGACAACAACAACAACAAAAAACAACTCTGTATTTTTGAATGAGTAGTGTCTTTCCAGATCCCCAGTTTTGGTGTCTGCTAATTCTTGGTTTACTCTGCTTAACCTTAAGAAACATATTTTAGGGTGGTGTACTCCCATTGCAGAGGCCTCTCTGCTTATGGAAGCTGTTCCAGTGTCAATGTCAAGGTGCGTCCACACTCATGTCAGTAGAGAGATAGAAAGGGAGTCAGAACCCAGATCCATGCTGGATGCAAGAAGTAGGATGAGGGTTTGAATATTGAGTGGCATGACTTTGAAACCTAGAGCAACTGAAGTCATTCCTGGCCCTGGGCATGGGGTGGTACCCTGTGTCCTTGCTGGCCTAATGTCAAATCCCTCAGGAGGTCTCTTTCCATCTCAGTCCTTAGCCTTGGCTCTCTATTGTTTCTGTCTCTTCCCTGTCACTGTCAGAGGGTAACACTGGGAATCCTGAAGTGAATCTGTCCCATACCTGTTTTGAGTCCCCAGTTCAAATACTCATCCCATACTCTATCTGTGGATATTTTGAGTCCTTGTATTGGGATTCCTTTCTAGCTACTAACTATGGAATGAATCCTATTGAAGTGAAATCCTGCTCTATCTCAATAGATCTCAGAAGCCCCTGGCTTAGTCCACCACCTTTTCTCTCTGGAGCTCCTGAACTTGTAGTCTCAAGTGTTTCATTCTCGGCCTTCCTCTTCTACTTTTCTGTATTAATTTTTCTGTTAGTTCATTCCTGATTCCTGGGCATCTACTTCTTTCTCTCTCTACTTTGTGTCTTCTCACTGTATTTTCTAGTGTCTGGACTCCAAATCTCAAGAGAGGCTGAATTGCTATCATGCACCACTCCTCCATTTTAAATTGTTATAATTGAAATTGTTAACTGAGTTTTAGGCATATATGATCACAGCTCAAAAAATTATTTATGTTGTGATTTCATTGAAATTAATGTGGCAGAATTAGAATGTAATGGACCTTTGACTGATGTACTCGATTGGTTCCCACGAGCTGGTTGCAACTCACATTGGTTATAAGTCAGTACAGCTGAGAGCTGGACGTTTACCTGGGTACGTGCTATAGATAGTAAAAGGCAGATGTATCTTCCATTAACCTAACTAACCCAAGCTGTTCATATGTCAGGCTGGTCGTAACTTGAGAGTTCACTGTACTCCTAATTATGCTATTTTTTTTTTACATTTCGTATGGTGTTCAGTGAAATTTTAGAGATAGCATGCTACTATCTTCTACATATAAGTAAGAGAAGGTATGTATTTTTGGTAGTAAAATGCTCTGGGCACAGTAGTGCTTGTGTGAATCTTCTATAGTATGTTTGTAAATTTATTCACTTTTGTTACATAATTTTGTGAAAATTTTCCTGCCTATATCCATTCTACATTGAGTTTATTGAATTATCTGATTTAAATATTTATTGACGTTTTGAAAAATGCTTTGATAGATGCCCTTAAGTTTTGTGACTTTGAGAATTTTATGTAAGCCTGGTATATTTATTCTATTTTTACTGCTTTAATTTTTATATCATAAAAATGAAATGAAAAATCACTTATTTTCATTTTGAGGGATTATTTTTATGTGTCTATATGTTGTGTATTACATTGATAAGTACTTTATCTTTGTGTTATAAAATGTGAGAATGAGAATTGTATGCATACAAATTTTGGGGGGAAAATGTGGAACTGGTCAGTCAGTTTGGATGTCAAAAAATTGTGAGAGAAATCTCCAAGTTGTCATGCCTGGTATCATGTGAGACCTTCACAAAGAAAACAGGCTAGTTTCAGCAAACCACAGGCTGTTCTCAGGAAACTAGGCAGACAGCCATAAAAATAAAATTAGGACAGAATATATAATCTCACTGGTGGCAAGATTCCTGGGCATCTATTTCTTGGATCCTCAATCATCAACATTTCATTCCTTAGCCCCTTCAATACCTGTATAAATATATTTTTCCTCCTAGCAAGCTACTGATACTTCTTTCTTTCTTGATATTAGCCCATCTGTCTACAGATGAAATATCTCCCAGCTAGCTTTGATATTTCTCTCTCAATCTCAGTCCATCCACATGGGGATGTAATAGACTAGTCTGTTCCTACCTAGCTGCTGAAATCTGCACCTGATTTCCTTCTCTGTTCACTGGAATAGACCTTTTTCCCCACAAAGCCTGTCTCCTAGGGAGTGGCCTCATATGTGTCTTTCATAACACAAGTCAAGGCAGTTTTCAGTGAAATTAAATGCATTATTCTATAATATAGTAATACCTTCATTCACAAATGCTTCTGTTTGCAAAGATGTTTGGCAAAATTTTGCTTCTGCTCACAAACTGCATGGGGTGACAGACATGATCACACAAACACAAACATAGCCGTCTTACCCAAAATCATAAAAACAAATTACATTCATAAAACGTGGCATCAGTATGCTTACTATTAACAATGACTATCGTTTTTCCTTATCAATTATGTAAAACCTTTATGTATTTATGTGTCATCACATTTGGAGAACTATAGTTTTTCTTGTTAGTATAAATAATGATGGTCTTCTATTACAAGGTGAACCTTTGTACATTCATACTGAGGCTTCTTGGTTTTTATATTCTAATATATAGAAACTTCTCCGTGAGTAAATAAACTAGTCATTTTTGCAGGTATCATTCAATGAATTACCTATTTTAATATGGAGTATGACATTTGCATTGTAATTACTGAATTTTAAAAATAATTTAAGATCTCACTGAAAGCTTATTGTCCCTTAGATCCTTTATATCTAGGTATTATACTGAAGTATCTTTTAGTTTTTATTGATTTATTGAATAAATCATTCTTTTCTAAATTCTTATGTACCCATAACTTAAAGTATAGAGAAATAAAGCATGTCATTAGAAGAAAAACCAACTATTTTTGTAAGCAGTGTTAAACATAAGGGTAGATTTACACAGGAGTAATATCAGCATCTGAATCAAACTGGGGGAAGGAAATTTAAGGGCAAGTTGTAGTTGGATAAGAAAATTAGTGGCTGCAATCGAGTTAGAAGATATTATGGATATATTTATATAGTGAATGTTTATGTCTTAAAATGTATTACCGATTATGTATTAAAATGTATTACCGATTTTAAAATGTAAAATCCGATTACCATGAATCCCCTTCAAAATATCCCCCAAACCTGCACATGTCTCAAAGACACTATACTGTAAGTACAGTGTGTTTTTCACTTTCCAAAGCATTTCTGGAAATTGTTTGCCATAGTTTAGTACATTATCTGCATGAAGGATACAAATAATAAACTTTACCCTCAAATAATACATAGTCTACCTTTTAAAAAATGTGTGATAAACTAAGCCAAAAAATGACTTAGGATCAGGGTACAGTGTTTGTAAGCAACATAAATTCTATTTCAAGGGATGCTTATTAAAGTCAACCAATGTGTTTGCTTGAGTAATTTTCTGACCAAAAGTCATTAGTATGTGTCTTAAGGAGTCTAACTATGTCAACCACCATAATGCACTTTATATTTTCCCTTAAGTTTTTTATCTTTTTTGAAGTAAATTAAATAAACTTTCTGACCATAGTTTATGGAAAATAAATTAGTTGTTATAAATAGTGGATAATCATAAAAACAGAAACTACTGTATTTTGATAAAAGGTACTCTACTCAGTGGTACAGTACGTACTTAGCTTTTGTGAGGCCCTGTGTTTGATGCTTGTGAAACTGCATTTGAGTGTATCTCCATTCATATTTGCTGTAAAACACCTGAGATAAATCATTCTGGTTGCTAAGCCATAAAAGGAAAGTTGAGTCCTGGAATTGTATGTAAGGTTTTGAAAAGTGAAGAGGAAAGATGTGTTCAGAATGAAAATGGTCTGATGAAACTAAAGGGAAGAAATCTTAAATGTTCCAAGAGTCTTGGGCTAATGAGGAAGAAGTTGTGTTTCTCAGCTGTTGGTCATCTCTCAGTGATGTCTCATGGTACTCAAGTGACTGGTGTGATGTGAATCCTTAACAATTGGGGATTTGAAAAATTCAGTTTTGGCTATTTAATGATGCCTTCAAAGAATCAGTGTGAATTATTCACAAGCCAATGTAACAGCAAAGGGAACTATCCTGTGAATGCTAATTTTTTATGGCATTTAAGGCATTGCTAAAGTCATTTTGGGTGGTTTTGCCTTTACACATGTAACCTTGAGTAAGTTACTTGACTTACCTGGTTTTCTTATCTGTAATGAGATAAAAGTATTCCACTTTGTAGAATTTTTGTGACATTTAAAGAAGATAATATATATAAAATGCTTCAAATAGTGCTTCCTAGTGTGATGTTTTCATTGCTGTTATTATCATTTAATATAAAAGTGCTTTCTTCAGTAAAGTTTTCTTGAGATTTCTTGTCCTACCACTTACTAAAAACCAAAGGATAAATGTTCCATCCATAAGGACTTTTAGAAGAATTGCCCCACAGTAGAACATATGCTCTTGAAAATACAACAGCCTTGGACTTTAATCCTCAACCAAAATAAACCTCATTGCCTTTAAATTGCCAGTGTTGAAGATGTTAGATGTTTTTGTCCCAGTGATGGAAAAAGTGATTAAGACAAAAGACCAAATGCATGCTTCTCATGTAATATAAAATATTTAAGTCTACCTCTGAATCTCTCATAAATTCTACATATTTCTCAGATATGTTGTTTGAATCTAATATTTTAATTTTCAGTGAATTGTTTACCCTAAACTACTTGTTATGTCAGTATAATTGTAGGGTTTACAATGTTTTGTTTGATCATTGTTTTCATATGCAGATTCTTGTTGCAGTACTATACTTATTTATTAGATAACACTTGACATTACAATTTCTTGGTTAGTAAAAATTAGGCTTTCAAAGTTTTACCAATGGGTGATATTTAATATTGAATGACATGTATTAAGATAAATGCTTTTATATATAATTTATTTGGCATTGGAAATGCATTTGACTTATTAGAATCAGACCCCCTGTTGTCAAATAAAGTATTCTAGAAAGGTTTGGAGTAAATAAGTAATAAAACTACTTTGATATACATCTAACAATATTAAATATTAAGACTAAAAAATGATTGATTTTAACACTTAATTAGCCTATTTAGAGTCCATTGTAACCCTGTTCTGTTAAAGATGGATAGAGTTTAGAAAAAGAACTTTATTATTCCTCTTGCTTTCTCTTTTCTTTTCGTTTTTCTTCCTTTCCATATAACTAAGAGTTTAGAGATTAACTTTGTTTCTAGCCATTGGAATTTTTAGCTCACAACAGTTGTAAAAAACAGGTTTTTTCCAACTTTATAATGATGAATTATATCTTAATTATGAAAACAGAATTTGTATGAAAAAAGCTTGCTTTAATAGTCAAGATGTCATATTTCCGGTTAAATACCTACCATAGTACATATTTAACATGTACTTATTCTTGCTATATCCTTCCCTTTTTATCATGTGAAGCAATACTGTATCATTTGAGAATTTGACTTTGTAAATTCACCATTAGTCAAGAATTTAAATGCAAGAGTCATCTGAACCTTTCTCAATACAGATGTTTTATGAATGACAAAATTTTGAATTCTAGTTCTGTACCCATTAAAACAGTGAAGCTGAAATACATAAAGCTTTATACTAAGAATGCATAAGTTGTTTTATCTATAGATTGTGTGATACCATTGTAAGAGATAAAACATTATTCAACTAATCTATTAGTACTAATAATTTGAAAATGTTAAAGACTTTCTATAAAAATATTTCAAAATGTTTGATTGTACTTTAAAGCACTTTTCTAAACTTTAGTTCTAGATTTTTATCTTTACTAGTCATTTACACACAACTGTCCTTCTTTCAGAAAATAGCATCTGAAGATTTAATATTGTTAGAAACAGGCTTATAAAACTAGTATAACTCTTTCTTTTGAGTCAGGGTTTCATTTTGTAGTTCAGGCTGGCCGTGAACTCACAATGTAGTCCAGGCAGGCCTCAAGCTCCCAGCAGTCCTCTTGCCTCTGCCTGCTGAGTGCTGGGATTACAGGTGTGAGCCACCATTCCTGGTGAAACTGGTATAACTCTTCAAGATTAGTTTTAGAAAAGTGGGATTTTCAGCCTTACTCATCAACTCCTGTAAGCTAGGATAGCAAAACCATATGATCAAACTAGTTTTATGAGTTTTCTAAATTTTTGAATTCAGGAAAGGCAGAAAAAAATTGGTATTTATAATGAGCATAGCAAAGGAAAGATAGCCCCTTATACTTTGTGCAAAAAGTGTACTGCTGTACTTAATGAAACAGAGGTCATTATTTAAAATAATTACTTCAATACGACTTTTTTGTGAAAGAACCTATAGACAACTAGGCATCAGAAAAACTAGTAGAACCTAGAGACAACTAGGCATCAGAAAAACTAGTAGAACCTAGAGACAACTAGGCATCAGAAAAACTAGTAGAACCTAGAGACAACTAGGCATCAGAAATCCAATTATGGATTTCAGGAGTCACTTATTAGATATGCTTTTGGTCTTTATATATTTTTCTCTGTATAGAGATAGCAGATTTAATGTTCTTCAAGTACCGAAATTGAAATTTTTAATGCAAATTTAAGATTTAATAAGCTATTGTAATTTTCAAAATATTAATATATCAATTCTGCAGTGGTTAAGATTCTCAGACTGCAAAAATTACTATAAGGGTAAATTTTCATCTAGTATTTTAATAATCTATAGTTAAGGAAATTATTCTTAATGTTGAAAATAAATACAGATTTAAAGACTTGCTTCTGCTTTGTAGTGGTCAGATATTTTCTTGTTGGAAAATTATTAAGAAATTGTTTTACATTTAAAAGTAACATTCATTGTGATTTAACAAAGTAGCCACAATGATAATATCTGACACGGTTTAGTATTCTTTTATATTCCAAAAAGCTGAAATAATATTTAGAACAAAGTATACCCCCAAAGTAGCAATTTCTTAGTAAGTTACTTCTGAATTAAGTTATTCTTTAAATGCATAATTAAAAGAAAACTAATGATATTATCTACACTTCTTTAACAGATTGGTTGAAAATAACTCATTATTACTGGTCCACATTTTTGCTTTGCTTAATTACAGGAGCATTTCAATGACAGTTTGAATATACAAACAGATTAGAGGCAGTAGGTGCTTGATTACACAGCATGGTTGTAGGTTCATATTCTTTATTTTGAATTCAGGTTTTTGAACATTACCATAATCTTGGTGAGTTCTGAAAAATTAAAGCTAATTTAATGGATCACTTCTTGAACATAAATTTTTCTAAGTAGTCACCACCAGAAGGGAGAAGTAGGTATATTTTGGTGCATAAAAATAAAAAGTTATGTCTTATGGGGTAGGGGTTTGTGGGGTAGGTAGGGGCATGGGGAAGAAAAGAGAATTAAATCGTGTCATATACTGGTACAAATTCCCAATATTGAGTGTGATCATGATGTGTATGTACCATATACTAATAAAGATAAACTAAAAAGGTTATGTCACAAAAATGTCGTACAACTTAAAGAGAGACACACTTGGGAAAAGACATATATCATATGACAAGGTGTTACAAATAATATCAACAAACTTACATTATTTGGAAGTTTATATTATAAATGTGTTAGTAAATCAAAAGATGCTATAAATGAGAATAATTTTTTAACTTGTATTTTTGCTTTTTGCACAGAATTTTACTGAAACTAAATGTGATTTATTATTGAAGTTAAAGTTATAAATTAAGTTCAGATTGTGGGAGAAATTTGCATATGAAAATTTGCCACCCTTTTTTGCTGTTTTGCGTAATCCTGCTAAAGTGTAGTAACAGTCCCCGGAACCTGTGAAAAACTTGTTAATGTCTCTTATGCTCACTTACTTATCTCAGTCTTGTATTCCTAGTCACTGCAAGAAGAAAAGATACTGTAGCTACTAATTTTCTTCATACGCTTTTGTCTTCTAGGTAGTTACTTCTGGTGAAACTGTCGAGCTCCCACAATGTATTGTTCCTTATCTGAAACTAGGCATCCTTTGCAGCCGGAAGAACAAGAAGTAGGCATTGACCCCTTGTCCACTTACTCACACAAATCTGGAGGTAAGTTTTCTGTGTGGGTGTTATATGCTAGTGTGAGACAGTCTAGCAGGGCAGCTTGAATTAGCTATGTCCACTTTATGGGTGTAATTTTATGAAGTTGAACAAGGCAAGTTTAAGAACACTTCCCTGAGATCTGTAGAGCATTCTTGACACTTCTGAATATTGGGAAAAGTCAACTTTCACTTACAGACAGCAACACTCAACAAATATTTAATACACTGTCATTCATATAAAAGTCACAATGACTTTAGCTTTAGAATGCTGAAATGCAAAGTATCCATTGTCAAGCATATTTTTAAAGAATCCTAAGCTTTTGATTTGATGTTTTATGTTTGTTTTGTTTTGTTTTCCATACTGGGGTTTGAATGCATGATCTTGTGCTTGCCAGGCAGGCATGGTGGTGCAAGTAAGCTACACCCTAGGCACTTGGTTTGATTTTGTAGGGATTTTCTTCCCAGAAACAAATTGAGATTATTCTTGGATAAAAGACTTACCTGAAGCTCCTATTTCCTTTTTTTGTTCACTTTTGTACATAATTGAAATTTGTGTCAAAACAATGTGAGATTATTCTGTGATTAATGACAACTAAATCTTGATTTTTTTTATAAATAATTGAAATTTACATCGTGTTGAGTGATGAAAGGCTGGTATCTGAAAATGTATATATCAGAATCTGTATTATTTCCTCAATATTAGTAATAGTAATAAAATGCTTTTCTACAAGGAAATGAGCTCATGACAATTTTTGAAACTTTAGCTTTATGAAGTGGTTTATTAAATATCAGACAATGTTCATTTCGTCAGTGACTTCTTAACATTTCATTCATGAAATACATAATTAAGATTGTAATACTATTTTAAAACTATAAATTAGTCCACATAATTCATGTATTTTGTTCTTCAAATGAAATGACTGTTACATCTATACTGATACCAATAAGTCATGTATCATGAATTTTTAAAAAATAATTGATTCACGTGGCTATTTCTTTAGATCATAAGGCTATTTCGGAAAGGTCTGTTTCTTCTGCATTTTATTACCATCTACATCATGAAAATGACATTGTTTTTAATGCAATAGAATTTACCCTATAAATTTATTTGTGATTTAAAAAAATTTTTTTGATATGTAAAGTTCAAGATTGCTTTTGAAGATTTTCATGATATAAAGAAAAAGTGACCATTTCTATTTCATTATTATCTCAATGGGAAGCAGGAAATCTTTCCAAGTGATGTTTTCTCTTAAGTACAATAATTACAGAAAACACTCAAAATTAAATCAGATAAATTATTTTGAGTTTTAAGAGTGAATGTATTTATCATAAAAGTATATAATTTCAACAGCATTTTCATGGTGTTTTAGGTCTGTATGCTCATTTGAGGACACAGTTTTCTGTTTTCCCAAGGGCATATTTTTCTTTGGTTTATTTCATTAAATATTGAGAGTTTTTTAAAAACCTGGTTAAAAAACATTTTAAATTAATTTTATTCTTTATTATTTGCAGGAATGATTAGTTACCTTTACTGAAAAGGCTTATCGTTTATATCTTAGACTAACATTTCTAACATACTAAGTTATTAGGGCTGAATTGATGTTTAAAAGTGCCATTAATTCATTTACCCCAAATGTTCATTAACAATGTAAATGTATGCTGATGCTCTATGAGACAAGGAAGTGACTAATGACTCTTCCAACTAACAACACTTAAAATGAATAGAAACTTTAGATAGCTAATCTTGAAGTAATCAAGACCCTCATTCAGCTTGGCATCTCTGTATGCTCTAAAACAGCTGTCAACTGTTAAAAATATATACAAAACACACATACAGGCGTGCGTGCACACACACGCATATGCAGAAAGAAAGATATGTAAATATCTTGCTCTTCAAAGCTTTAAAGGTTGCTAATGAAAGTGAGTTTTATGCATTGTATATGTAAATATTTTATATCAAATGTCTATTTTATCTTAGATTTCCTTTTTTCCACAAAACCATGAACTGCATTTTAATAGGGTTGTCATATTTACCTGAAGAATCATCTTTCTAGTATATTTGTTTAATTTATGTCTTCATCGGGTTTCTTCAAGTTTTTTGAAGCCTCTTACACATTTCTGCCACATTTTTAGAGAATTTATGACTATAGATGACTAATTTTCTAAGTTTTTAGATTTAGATCAGTGGTTGGACTGTGTAGAAGTCATGTAATTTTAAAAATTGTTATAGTTTCCATTAGTAATTAATTTTTCAGCTTTCTTTTAATATTTATAAGGATCAATACTGTTAAATGATTTTAAGATTTTTTTTTTTTTTGAGACAGGGTCTTACTTTGTAGTTTAGGCTGGCTCTGAGCTCACTATGTAGCCCAGGTAAGCCTCGAACTCAGCAATCCTCCTGTCTCTGCCTCCCGAGTGCTGGGATTACAGGTGTGAGCCACCACTGTGGTATGTGGTATTGATTGCTGGTGGGGGTGAGTCTCCATGCCCAGCATTGTATGTGGATAGTGGGGATCAAACTCAGGGCCACCACGCCCGGCAGATTTTAAGATTTTTTTGAAAGGATTAGTAAAAATAACAAGATAATAAGTGTGGGAGAGAAAGCATCATTGGTTTATTTTCATACTTAGTTGAAGAAAGTAAGTAGAGGTAGAAAAAGGAGCTGTCAGTGTACATGCAAAATCTTTCCTGTGTGAATTAAAAATTTCAGTCTCTTGAAATTCTTTTTCAAATACGAGAACAGCATAAACAATATGACCTTTTTCTATGCATTATGAAGTTTCATTGTATATATAAATTACCACCTGAAATTGCAAATTCTTTCATCAAATAATAGCAATTAGCAGATAATGGTAATTCAGCTGGAAAGCAAAACTAAACCAGAAAATACTTGTTAGATTTCATAATTTTTGGTTATTAGCATGTAACATTTAATGATCAATTAAATGGAAAGGTAGTTTTATTTTTAACTGAAAACTATCAAGTTATAAGGAAATTTAGCTGGTTAAATAATATTTTTGGGAAAACCTTGCAATGTTACGAGCATATGGAATGTTGTTTATGATGAAAGAGCATTCTCATCTATTAAGTCTTTTGGGAAAAGCATTTGTTACATATTACTGTTACCAGGAGACTTAACATAAGAGGCCAGAGACCCTGTTTATTCTAAAGAGGTCCTCTTCTGGGGGAAAAAATCCAAAGGCAGTACACTAAGGCAAATCAGCAGGGGAAATTTATTAGAAGAAAATCACACATTTAGTCAAGGTGAAGGTATATTCTCAGGGAAGCAAGATAGAATACTTTATGCTTATAAAGTATGGGATAAAGGTTGTGGTGGCTTATTAACATAAAACGTGATAAACAAGTTGCTGAAAAAGGCTTGGCTACCTACCTTATAGATGCCCAACTCCCTCCTATAGGTCACTACAATATTTTTCTCAATTTATTTGCTATAGTACTCACCTTTGTACTTTGAGCATTTTCACTTACTAGTATATTAACACATTTTTGCCTTTTATGTAAGATCTAAGAACTTTCTTACATGTTTCTTTTATGTATAAAGAATTTAGTAACATGGTTTAAAAAAACACAAGGAGTTCAGAATCCTGACCATTATATTTTTGCTTCCTGTAAGTTTGCTTTTGTCTCAAATTTTCCTTTCAATATATTTAACATTATATTTGGGTGATTGTGAATTTTTGTATTCATGGACTCACAATGCATATAGATTTAGTAAGTCAGACATTTTAATACTAACAATGATGCTCTCATTTTCTAAAAAGAAAAACAAGTTTTCTAGTCTCTTTTTCTAAAAAGAAAAACATTTTCTAGTCTCAGTTTGTATCTTTTTAAAATTGAGTTGGCCATTTCTTTTAGTTTTACCTCAGATCTTTTGTTTGTATGGTAATTCTTTTTCTGAAGAAATAGCTTCTTTATAACTATTTAATAGTTGGATTTATATAAAAGTTATTGAGCTACCTTGTAAATAACTTTATATTGATTTCCTTGTACCCTGGGAGCAAAGCAAACCTCACTAGTGGTCAAAGACACAGTAGCCTTTACTGCTACCACCTTAAGCAAAGACATTTTCCCTGCCATGTTTACAGAGCCACCATAGTATTATTGCATCCCTAAATATGAGAGATTTTGTGACAGTGGCTTTTTTTGCATTGGTCTTGGCATTACTAGAGCAAACACATTTAGAGTGACAGACATTACTTTAGAATTGAAAAAAGCAAAACAAAATCATTTAGATGAAGTGATCTACAGTAGAATTTTTATTATAAAAATGTTTATTGGTTGTTTTGTTGCTGATTTATTAAGAAGGCCAAAGAAGACAATGGGGACCAGAATTTAGACTGTTAAAAAATGACGAGATACTTAGCTGTGCATTTATGACACAGGAAGATATATCAGTATTTTCACCTGGGCTTTTATGTTACCATTCCTTTTACTCATTTGCACATTAAAATGGATTTCTCCCCTATGGCTTAATAATGAAATGAACAATTAGTACTTTACAAGTATAAGTCTGTACTTCTCCCACTTCTTTCATACCATTAACCAATTTTTATTGATATAACTTTTTCTGATTTAAAATATTATAGCTGGAGGAAAGAATTGAATATGCAAAGAAGATGAGGAGAATGAAAGAAAAAAATTGAATAATTACACTGAGAAAATACCATAGGACTTAATCACTGTACTGTATTTACATTCACACACCCCCAGTCGATTCACCCAGTTAGAAGTTCAGCAAGACCTTCCAAGTTTAGCTCTTAAAATTGTCTCCTGCCTTGCTTTGTAAAGAGATATATAATAAAATAGCCAATAATAATTTAAATACAGTGGATGTATAGTATTTTGGTAAAATTCTATTTACACATAACAGAGGTTTTAAAATTTTTTAACTTCTATTATATTTATAAATTTTCTTGTAAACCTATTTAAGTCTTGTAGTGTTCCTCTTTGGGAGAGTTAAAAGGTATTTTAGAACTGGGCATGGTGGTGCTCGCCTGTAATCCCAGCACTGGAGAGGCTGAGGCAGGATGATTCCCCTGAGTTTGAGGCCAACCTGGGCTATATAGTGAGCTCAAGGCTAGTCTGAACTATATGGTGAATCTGTGTCTCAAAAAACAAAACACAAACACACCCAAAAAGTTAAAAAACATGAAACATAATCAAAATTTTTAAAAAGATTTTATGAATTACAGAAATCATTTTGAATAGTAAGAACAGACAATTTTTTGTATGCTGCTTTAATGTGTATTGCATTCAAGATGTTTACATGTACTTCAATGCAATGTAGTAGCTTAAGAATTGTCATTTATTTTAGAAAAGAGGTATCTATTTTGTGGTATTTGTATTATCTCAGTGAGTACTTAATTGGGTTTAAAGTACCTATACCTTTAAGTATTTAAATTGGATTTTGCTGTTTTTATTTCCTGACATTGTTATATATTAAAAGGTCTTTTTTACCAAAAAGTTGATTACTTTCTTTTTTCCTATCAATATGTCATTGATCTAAATTCATTTTTTAAAAAATTCTTTTTAACTTATATTTTATAAGAATTAAAAAGTTGGCCATCACTGCACTTTTGCTAAGTTAGATTTCATCAGGAGAAGTCTTGTTTGAAAGACATAAAGCATAAGGCAGAACTATTGTGGCAGGTTCAAGTCATTTTACTTTCACATTGTAAGGAGATCTGGGTGTTTTACAGTGGAAGAAACTATGTTGATAATACATAGCAAAAACTGAACATGAATCAGTATTTAAAAGTATAATGATTATTAACTACATGCTTACCATAAAGCCATAGAGCTAGATATTATTAAAAAAAAAAACTTATGGTTCCCATCCTTGAAAACAAATACAAGAGTTGAAGGGGATGACAACAAAGACTGTCAGTTCTCAGTGTTTAGAATAAAATCTGTACTCCTTGACCTACTTTAGCAAGATCCCGTAATCTAATCCCTGCTTAATAGTACCATCCATTTTCTCGAATTTCTTTTGTTAAGGATTTCTTCTTCTGTCAGTAGCCCTTACAAAGGAAGTTCCTCAAATAAACATAGAGTTGTCATTTTCAAAAAGTTGTAGGAAGATTGTTGTAGCTGGACCACCATGAATGACAGAACAGCAGGTAATATCTATCCCTATGGCTTGACTCATGTTTCAGTTTGGCATACCAGTGTGTTTCCTCGTTATCAACATTTTAACAATTTAATGGTGAAGTAATTTTTGCTTAATCTGAGATAAAAGAATGCTGTACAATTTCCCATTTATCTAAAACCACTTGTTCTGTGTGATGTTTTATGCCTTGCTACAGTTTTAAAATAGCAACGTTGGAAGCAGCCCAGTGAGATCCTTTCTGGTGCCCCACTGTGTGTATCTGTATGTGTGCATGCACATGATTGAGTGTGTGTGTGAATTTTATTGCAAGGAGGGCATACTATCATTATTTTTCCTCTGCTGATGTAATGGAGAATTTTTTTCCTCTAGGACATACTGGAACAATGTGTTTAATGCTCTTCAATTTAATTTGCTAGTATCACAATTAATACAATTAGGGTCACTTGAAATGAAACTATTAACAAATTGACTAATTTACTTTAACAATGTCAATGTGTTCTCACAATTACATTTGCTTTAATTAGTGTACAGCTACTATTTAATACTGTACTTCACATAGAAAAATGTAATAATGCACTCTTGTCTCCTTATAAAAGAAAGAAACTTTTAATGGACTGAGAGTGATTTTGTGGAAGAGCTGCTAGCTATAAAATGATGGAGGAGAAAGTAGAAAGTTAAAAAGCAGAGCTTGCTAGTATGTAAATAAAGGTGTTTTGTTTTGTTTTGAGAATGGGTCTTGCTGTGCAAATCAGGCTGTCTTTGAATTCACAGTGTAGCCCAATCTAGTTTTGAATTTACAGGTATCTTCCTGTTTTTCTGCCTCCAAAGTATGAGGATTATAGGCATGCACCATTATGCCAGTATAAATTTTAACAAATGAGGCTGAAGTAGAAAGATTATGAGTTTGAGTCCAACATGCACAACTTAGTGAGAACCTGTCTTAAAACAATTAAGTGTGAAATCCCCTGGGGCTGGGGATTTAGCTCAGTTGTTCTGGCATCTGCCTTGCAAGCACAAGGTCCCGAGTTCGATCCCTGGTAACCACATACCACAATGCCAGGCGTGGTAGCCCACACCTGTAATCCCAGCACTCAGGAGGTAGAGGCAGGAAGGTTGCTGTGAATTCAAGGCTTGCCTGAGCTACATAGTGAGCTCAGAGCCAGCCTGAACTACAAAGTGAGACCGTGTCTCAAAAAAACAAAACAAAACAACAATTAAAAAAACCCAATTATAATGTTGGGAAGAGATCTAAAAAGATGCCTCACTAACAATAGATCACAGATAAGTATAGGAAAAGATAGTCATGTGTATCAGACAATTTTAAGTTAAACCAACCACTGCATACCTAACAGACTAACTGTGTGGGTAAGAATGTGGAGAATGAGAACCTTTCATTCAGTGGTAGTGAGATTGCAAAATGGTACATTGTTTTGAAAGACATTTTGATAGTTTCTTATAAAGCTAGACGTACTATTACAATACTATTCCATTTTTTTCTTTTTTTGAGACAGGGTCTCGCTTTGTAGTTCAGGCTGGCTCTGAGCTCACTATGTAGCGCAGGCAAGCCTCGAACTCAGCAATCCTCCTGCCTCTGCCTCTGGAGTGTTGGGATTACAGGTTTAAGATTTTTATTAGTACTTCAGTTAACTTATTGCAGGTCAAATTTGTTGGTTTCCAATTGTTCACTGATTTTTTATAATATTGTCTGTTTCTGTAACGTTTGTATTGGAATCTCCATATTCATTTCTGGTTTTACTTGAGGCTTTTTGCTAGTGTAATTCTAACTCAAAGCTTATCAGTTTTGTTATCTTGTGAAGGAACTAATTATTTTTATCACTGATTCTGTTCTGTTTTTGTCTTTTTTTGTTGTTGTTGTTGTTTTTTTTTGAGACAGGGTCTCACTTTGTAGTTCAGGCTGGCCCTGAGCTCACTATGTAGCCTAGGCAAGCCTCAAACTCAGCAATCCTCCTGCCTCTGCCTCCCAAGTGCTGGGATTACAGACTTAAGATTTTTTATTAGTACTTCAATTAACTTATTGCAGGTCAAATTTGTTGGTTTCCAATTGTTCACTGATTTTTTTATAATATCGTCTGTTTCTGTAACGTTTGTATTGGAATCTCCATATTCATTTCTGGTTTTACTTACTTGAGGCTTTTTGCTAGTGTAATTCTAACTCAAAGCTTATCAGTTTTGTTATCTTGTGAAGGAACTAATTATTTTTATCACTGATTCTGTTCTGTTTTTGTCTTTTTTTTTTTTTTTTTGAGACAGGGTCTCACTTTGTAGTTCAGGCTGGCCCTGAGCTCACTATGTAGCCTAGGCAAGCCTCGAACTCAGCAATCCTCCTGTCTCTGCCTCCCGAGTGCTGGGATTACAGGCGTGAGCCACCATGCCCGGCACTGTGGTATATGGTATTGATGGCTGGTGGGCGTGAGTCACCACGCCCAGCATTGTATGTGGTTACCAGGATCGAACTCAGGACCTTGCAGTTGCGAGGCAGGCGCCAGAACACTGAGCTAACCCTCTGGCCCCTGTTTTGTTTTTTTGAGATAAGATCTTACTGTGTAGTTCAGGTTGGCTTTAAACTCAGTATGCAGCCCAGGCTGAGCTCTTACAGTGCTCTTCCTGCCTGTTTCTCCTGAGTGGGTTTACAGGCGTGTGCCATCACACCTTACCTCTGTTCTCTGTTAATCTCTGCTCTAATTTTTACTTGCTCTTAATTTTGCTTTTTAGACGTGAACTTTTTTTCTTGAAACAGGGTCTTGCTATATAGCCCATGCTAGCCTCAGACAGTTTCTGATCCTCCTGACTCAGCATAGAGTGGTTACATTATAGGCATAAGCCACCATGCCTGGCCAAGTTTTT
>PVIC010036256.1:0-18635 GCA_004025085.1 Thryonomys swinderianus
AGAGGCAGGAGGATTGCTGAGTTCGAGGCTTGCCTTGGCTACATAGTGAGCTCAGGGCCAGCCTGAACTACAAAGCAAGACCCTGTCCCCCCCCCCAAAAAAAAAAAGAATAAATATGATTTGGAAAGAAAAAGAAATAGCAAGTATATAAGGGGTAGGGGGGTTGTGGGTGGGTGGGAATATGGGTAAAAATGAGAATTAACTTCTGTCATATATGGGTACAAATTCCCCAATGTTGAGTGTGATTGTGAACTGTATATAAAATGTACCAATGAAGAATTCAATTTTAAAAAGTCAACTGATGATGCTTCAATCCTCTTGACAAAAAGATGCCATTCTATGGAGTTCCAGGAAGTGGACCACATGAGCATAATAATAGTGACTGTTATGCAAAATTAGCAACAATTCAAACAGATTGGAGAAAGGACATCATCCCTGTGCTTCCCAAAGCTCCTGGGAATTTCGTTTCCGGTTACTGTGGGTGAGGCATGACCAGTCATTTCCTCGGATACCCTGATATGAGCTGTAGAAAAATGGGAGAAGCACTAGGTCAGCTGAAGAAGGCAAAAGAAAAGCTAAGAGGCGACACACATGGAGTAATAAATTGGAAAGAGAGGAGGAAGTACGAAGAGCTCACCAACGTTTCTTAAACCACAACACAGATGCATCAGGGGCACTATCACGGCCAACGCGATCAGGGTGACGGAAAGACCATCTCCTGTGGTTTCAGAGACATGCGACATGTCATTTGAAATCTTTCACTGTTCCTGTTCCATCCACTAGTTTCCTTAATTAACATGTGCCTAGGTAACGGCCACAGCAGGCATCCTGTCACAGTTACTCTATTTGCATTCCTAACCAAGGTAGGATTTCTAATCTTCTCCACAGTGTCCTGGATGTACGTGTCCCTCGGGTCCAACACCTCCATCCCTGGAATTACTCATGCTCATGTTTCCTTCCCATCCCTCAACTCAATCTGCCATCTCCAGACTTTCTGCTGTCCTACCCTAGGCTCAAGGGCCACCCACTTACACTTCCGACTCCCAGTCTCACCCCAGTAGAGGACAATATTCTGGTCTCCCAGACTGCTGTGCCTCACTCGACAAGACAGTCCGGCTGCTTCTTCAGCCACCACACCCAGCGTCACCTGAAAATACTACGGTCCCATCAGTGTGAGGAAGAACATCGTCTCATTTAGTGCTCTGTTGTTCCTCTTCACCCCACATCCGCATCACCCAGACAGGCTTTGGGTAGAAACCAGAGATGCGACAAGCCACCTACAGTTGGCCAGACTCAAGGATGGGGCTAGTGGACAGCCAGGCCTCTTGACTTCTCTGTACAGATATGGATATCTACTTACACTGTGTATAAGTGCACAAATACCAAGTTAATATGTAGTTACCCTCTTTATTCCGCTAGGAGACTCACCCAGCAGCATTTCTGCCTCTTGTCCCCTTGCCTGTATTAAGTTTGAAGAGGGTGCCAAAGAGAAGCATGACTTGAATAGAACAATCTTAGCAGAAAGTGCTAAACTGACCTTATCTCGGAAGATCCATTTTTCCCATATCCAGGAGACCCAAGAGAAACCAGGGGCAGAAGTCTCTGATGAGGTTGTATACCACTTCCTTGGTGCCTCTGTACTGAGTGATAGATTCACAGAGCTTCTGGGCCCAACTCCCACCCTTTGGAGATGGCACCTACGCTGTTTGGGAAACTCGGAAACCTGATCCACTAAAAGTTGCATGGAGGAAACTTTCGGGGCTCTCTCCAGGTTGTACCTCACAGCTGGTTCTCACTTGTATGTCAAAGAGATCTGGTGAAAGTTAGGAATGAGAAAAAAATCTCAAATTAATTAAATAAAAGCAATGATATGAGACTATAAGTGGCTGAACAGGAAATGGAGTCAAAAGAAGATTTTGCATAGATGTGATGATAAAATAAAGGTATACACAATTAGAAACATAAGAAGAGAAAATGGCTGAGGGTAGTAAATGGAATCATGAAAAGATAAATATTTTCAGTTAACCAGATAGTCTCCAGAGCACAGCTTGGGAACAGATAGGTGAGCCACGTAATAAGAGCTACAGAGTATGGGAGGGATTTGTGTGATGGAGATGCAAGTGCGCATTTCAAGAGGCCTCAAATTGGTCAGCATGATTGTTATACCGTGAATGTGGATCTTTGGAGATTTTGAAGAGCTGGACTTTCAGGAACTCAAGGACACACCAAGACAACTGTGTGCCTCTGGATTGTATGCCACAGAAGGAGATCACAGGGTGAAGATGACAAAGCTCAGAAAAAAATGACCCATGAAGTAGCAGAAGCCTAGAAATTTTGAATAAAATGCTTGGAAAATGCCCTAATTGATACATGCATGCAAACTTTTATCTTGGGATGGGAATAAGGGATGTGTCCCAGCAAGAAATATAAAATATTTTCCAGAAATAAAACTCTCAAGAAATCTCTTAGCTGAGTTGATTGAACTTACAGCTGAACTGTAATTGACTGGCTGAATTGTAATTTCTTCCAGTTTCTCCACTAAGATTGTGAACCTCCCGAGTTAATCCAACAAAGTAGAGACAGAATAACAGCTCCAGATCTACCAGTTCTTCATCATTAAAATTGCTCTTGGACTGTGGGTACAGGAAAATTATCACGCCTGATTCACTCTCCCAGCCATGAGTCTCCAACTTGTCCAGTCAAGCAGACCCCCAATTTTCTGTCCATGATAGGCTGGTGTAGGATGAGATCTGTATTCAAGATGATGAGTTGTGTCCTACGGGAGAAGGACAAGCAATATAAAGAAAACAGAAGGGGAAGGAAAGAGAAAGAAAAGATGGAAAATGAACCATTTACCAGTGAAAGAAGAATAATGCCTAGCTGAACTATGACATTTTCCTCACACCTTGTCCCCTACGCTGACACCATCCTCGAGAAGAATATACTACTGCTGGATACAGTGCTCCAATTCTAAGCCTTCTGTTTTTCTCAATAGCCCATCTTGAGGACACTCCCCCAAGATCTCATCAACTGGGCAGCTGATAGAGATGCTCTTACTGTCTGCATTGTCACTGGCTGGGTGGAGACCAGGCAGCAATAGTTGTAGAATCAGTATGTCCTCTGTAGACGTCTCCTTTTCTCACCAAAGCTGGCCATTCCTGTATGGTATCAGCAAGCCTACCCTTTCCATGTAACTCTCTTCTTCCATTGATAATCCTCTCTACCAGCCACAAATGAAAGTAGGAAAATCTACAGCTTCCCTCAACCTTGGGTCTCTTACACAATCTCTCATTTCCCCTCTCTCTTTGAACTATTTATTCTCTCCTCGCTGAATTTCAACTAATCACCTCTCCCAGCACCATTGTGCCCCCACTTCCGGTCACTCCATCGCTCTGGTTTTGAATATCTTCATCTTTTCATCTCTTTTTCTAACTTTTCATCTCTTATTCTATCACCCTTCCCATGTCTCACTTCTCATCAGTACTTTTTTTAAATAGAAAACTTTGCTTCTTCGAATTTCTCTTTACTTTCCTATTGACCTCACACATCACCCGGCAGCCATTTAGAGTATGTGTGACTGTAATATAAGTAAACTCCTTGTGTTAGTTACTTTCCTCTCATTGTTGAGACAAAATACCCAACATTCAAAGTTAAAGGAGAAAGGCTTTGTTTCACAGAGATTTTGTTCCACGTTTCACAGAGATTTTGTCCCATAATCGGCTGGCTCCATGGCAGGTTGGTAAAGGAACAACAGTTCACGGCAGACAGAGTAGCAAGCAAAAAGGGAATGTTAGCAGCATCTTTCTGCCCCTTCTCCCTCAACCGGACTACTTAGGGTGGGCAGCACTCACACCCTTAATCCCAGTGTCCTCGGTTTTAGCCCCACCATGAGTCAATCACACACTCTAGATTCAATCACCTAAAACATAAGGTTTTAGGGGGGCATCTAAACAGAAGACCCCTCTATTGAGACTATTCCATGCATTCAGTTTCCAGAAGATCGTCTAATGTATAATGAGCACAAACTAGGTGTGGGAACAACCAGAGATTAACAATATAGTTTCACTTATCAAAGTATTTTTTGAACCAATAACTAAACGGCATTGTGATATCTTCCATTTTGATATGTCAAATCCCAGATAGGAATATGTTTAGAAAAACATTTTCTAGAGAAGTGCTGTCACTGCCCAGGGTGCCTTCTGATTCCCCAGAGTGTTTGTACATAAAACTCCGGAGAAGCAGCCCCCACTTGGTCCTGAGTATCACCTCTGTGCAGTGCGCAGTTATGCACAACAAGAGGCAGCATACAAATGGAAACCATGAACTCCAAACAGAAATTAAATCCTGCAGTGCGATCAAAACACACTGTCTAAAACTGGAGTTTCTTCATGTTCAAATTGATTTAAGTAATCACGAGATGTCCGTGGTCATGTCAGAGATCTTCCCCACTTAATGCGTGTGAATACAAAATTACTTTGAGACCCGGGCAATATGTTATTCTTAGTGACCCTAAAATAATATTCACTGAGCGCAGGGATGGTCATACTGTAAAATTCCATTTGTGACACATTTATTTTTATTGTATATATTTACCGTGTAAAACATGATATTTTAATAACCATGGTTCCTTGCTCAGACTTGTCAACACTCATAGCAAGGGTGGAAATAAGTTCAAATCAGCTCTTCCTATTTCAGCTGAGGACGTTTGCCAGTTTGCATGAGCCACAAACACCTTCAATATGTGATTTAAATCTTCCGCAAATCACTCACCAACACGAACATTTACCTCGTCAACAGTATGCTCTTAGTCTACGGTTTTAGGAAGTGAGAGCAGATACAGTACTCTGCTGTCACATATTTTTCTCTTCTTCGTGGGCCTAGAGGGGGAGTGTGGCTCCCCTGAGCTCTGGGCTGTGGAATGTCAGGTGCTGGAACCGTGAACCACTTTCAGGCTTAACCAGTTAAGACGACCCATCCGAGCTTCTCTCCCTGTCCCCCTGTCTTCCAGAAGGCAGAGCAAGAGGGAGAAGGCCTGCCCGATCCGTGTGGAGTTCATCTAATGAATCATGTTTGTGGTTTACCAGCCTAAAGTTTCCTTATAGCTGCCTACTTAGACTGGCTAGTTTTATAAAGTGGTAGGTGACCTCCATTCTCTCCTGCTCAACTTACAAACCAGTGTCACAAAAAATAGCGTGAGATTCATAGATCAAACTGCTAAAGGCTAGATTGTTTGCTTGCATAACTCAAGTGATCTTACTAGGATCGAACCCCAGAGGAGGTGATCTAAGTATCCTCTGTGTGCATTTTTTATTATAACTCGTAGGTTGAACTCCTAACCCTCCGGTGGGATTCTATTGGACCTGCTGAGGAAGGAAATGATAAATGAGATACTAATAGCAGGGCCCTGACCTGGTTAGATAAGTATCCATATAATAATTAGACACTGGCTAGACCTTGAGGCAAAGCCTGCAATCCCACTGGAATCTCATCATTTGGGGAGGCTGAGACAGTAGGATCTCAGATTCAAACCCCACCTAGACAACTGAGAATATGTCTCAAAATAAATATAATTTTAAAAAGGGCTGAAAAAAAAAAGGGCTGGAGATGTAACTCAGTGAGAAAAGTAAACACCAAAGAGCTAATGCTCACTCAATATCCCTCCTCTTTCTCTCCCAAGCCCTCTGCTGTGTGTGTGTGTGTGTGTGTGTGTGTGTGTGTGTGTGTGTGTGTCTGTGACCCGTCAGAGAGGCCATGTCAGCACACAGTAAGAAGGCAGCTGCCTCAGAGCCCGGAAGCTTGACCTTGTGAAAAACTGAATGTGGTGGGGGAACGTAATGAGAGGAAAGAATAAATATGATTTGGAAAGAAAAATAAGTAGCATGTAGATAAGGGGTGGGTGGTTGGGGGTGGGTTGGTAAAAATGAGAATTATCTTTGTCATATACTGGTACAAATTCCCCAACAGTGAGTGTGATTGTGAGCTGTATATAAAATGTACCAATAAAGAATCCAATTAAAAAAGAAACTGAGTGTGGAAGAACAACTTTGGTCTTGGGCTCCTAGTAACCATCACTGTGGAAAAAAAAAAAAAGTGTTATGTCTGAAACCACTCAAGTTATTGAGTTATTTCATGGCAAAACTGAAATAACTAACAATTCTAACAAAACTAACAATACTCAGTTTTAGCAGTTCTGGAAAACCCCACCTGAGTCTGCCCACCCGAGGGGCTGTCCCTGTGGATAGAAGGTGTGAAGAATGAGGGGGAAAGTATTTAGGAATTTTTTTTCTCAGAAGAACCAGCAGTGTATTAACACACTCACCCTCACCATCCTAAGACCCTTCCAATCAGCCAGACAGACACTGAGAGCCCTGCTTTCTTAGGCAGCTTGGCCCCTTTCACTCCAGTAGCCACCACAGTAACTCCTTCCACTTCTAAAATCTGCTGTTCTTCTCTGCTCTCACTGAATGCCACTCTACTGCCATCCTGGGTGACCTAGGTCGCAGTCGTAGCTCCTGAACTGAACATCGCTGGTATATCTGCTCAGTTCTCTGCTTCTGCATTGCTTACGTAAAATGTGAACTTTCCAGGGGTGGTGGTGACTCACCCCTATGTCACAGGACTCCGAAGGCAGAGCGGGAGAATTGCTATGCATTTAATGCCAGGCTGGTATACACAGTGGTTTCAAGGTCAGCCTGGGCCACATAGCGTGACTTGATCTCAAAAAAAAAAAAAAAAGTGAACTCGATCACATCAGTGTGTGACTTAAAGTATGTTAATTGCTTTCATGCAAATAATTCAAACCCCCAAGCATATTGTTTTTATACTCAATCTTTTGTATATTAAACCCCAAAATGGAAGGATAGAGGTATTTCATAGAGAGAAACTAGCACACTGTTTGTGCTGGTATTTTAGACTTCAGAAGCTGAAATTTGCCAAGGATATAGCTCAGTGACACCGTGCCTGCCTAGAGAGGGCAAGGCCCTGAGTTCCATCCCCAGTACCACAAAAAAACAAATCAAACCAAAAATCAAAACCAAAGAAAAACACCTCAGGGCCAGGGATTTAGCTCAGTGGTTCCACACCTGCCTGGCAAGCGCAGGGTCCCGAGTTCGATCCCCAGAACCACATACCACAGGGTCAGGCGTGGTGACTCAATGCTGTAATCCCAGCACTCAGGAGGCAAAGGCAGGAGGATTGCTGAGTTTGAGGCTAACTTGGGCTGCACAGCGAGTTCAGGGCCAGCCTGAACTACAAAATGAGACCCCGTCTCAAAAAACAAAGAAGAAAAAAAAAGCATCTGAAATTTATATAAAAATGCACTAGGAAAAGAAGCAATGCTTCAACAGGACCTCTGGAAAACTCACATCCTAAAAGAGGAATCAGAAGTGTGGGCCATTCTGTTTTAACACCTGCCCAGAGCAGCGGGTCTCAGGTACCTGGGGAGCCTAGCACTCTTCCTCTGTTGCCAGTTTTCCTGACCCCTTCCTAGGCTCTGTTCAGGCCCTCAGCACCTCCATGTTCAACTTTCCATGATCTCTTCTGTGGCCCTCTCCTAAGTTCACCCCAGCGGTGGCTTTCGTTCCCTGGAAGGCAAAGCTTCTTCTCACAACTCTGATGTCATCTTCCCATCCCACAGCACTTTGCACTCTGCTCTGTCTTCCCTTTTCCACAAGCAGAAACCCCACCCACGGTCCACTTCCCTCTCAGAGAACCCTGCAGCCTCCCACAACTGCGTGTCTTCTTTCAATCAGGGCTTTTCATTTCCCCTTCAGCACTGGTTTGTTCTCCCCTGCCGGTTCTGTCTCTAGATCACCTTCTTCTCTGCCCCATGTACAGCAGTGGAAAGGCCCCAGCCAGGGTACCCGGATGAAGTCCTGGCTGGATGGCTGAGTAGCAACAATAGTTCTACATTGTAAAATGAGTGGGTTTGAAGACCTCCACAGTCTCTCATTCCATTTTAAATTTAACATTCCTTGATTTGATCTGTGTTCTTCTGGATTTCTATTTACGGAGTCTTTTTTCTCTTCTCTGCTATAATATCCTCATTTCAATGTGTGTGTGTGTGTGCATGTGTGTGTGTGTGTGTGTGTGTGTGTATTTGCATAATGTCTTCACCCTTTATCTGAGTTCCTCAGGTTGCCTTTCTCTCTTGCAGCAATTCCACCTACATGCTAGTCATTCATGCTAAGGACTGACCCACTCCACCTAAATTTTTGAAACCTCAAGAATTGTCTTATCACTCAAGCCTTAGATTTTTGTAAATCAATATATAAATCACCTGTGAGACATTTAGGTCACAACATAGAATATAGGGGAAAAAATACTTAAAAACTATAAAACACATAAATAATCAATAAATGATCATTTAAAAATTATTCATACTTGCCTACTGTGAATTCACATGGTAAGGAAATCCACAAGGAAGAAAATAAATAAATTGAGGGGAAAAAAAGTAAAATGGAAAGCCAATAGTTGAGATTCCTGGAATGTTGTCAAGAGTTCATTCCCAACAGTTTAGTCTATAACATATATGTAATAAATATGCAAATTCAAAGAGATCATCTGTTTCTGTTGACATTATTGGTTTAAGAAAAAAAATCATCAAGTAAGCAGGAAAGAAAAAAACAGAAAGGTTTCTTGTGATCAATGGAGGCTCTGGTCAGATTTTTTTTTATTGTTCTTTCAAAAAATATTAATCACAGGTTAGTCCCCACATGAATTTGGAGTTCAACAGAGTGATTCTCTCTGTCTTCAGTACGCAACCCAAGCAACCAATAAAAAATGTCTCTAAGCTGATAGCAGTACTAAATCATCCAGCAGAAGCAATCACAAAGCTGATGTCTGCGGATCTGCAGTCAGCACGGTCCTCTCTTGGCAGATGTAGCCAGTGATTGCTTTGCACAGTTTGGAAACACACGATTTCCAAATTTACTGAGTCAAGTTGCCATGGCTTAAATAATACTGATCCGCAAAAAGAGTGGATCAGTTGCCAGGGTTTGGTAACTGTTAATGATTGTCTGATGCACAAATGACACTAGCTTTACAGTTCATGCACCACCATGGAAATAACAAATGTAGGTGGAATCGAGGATCAATTACATCACTTATTTTCGAGTTTGCAAGTGATTATTACTCTGTTCAGTCCTGTCCTGTTCTGTGCAAAGATAGCAAACCATAGAGTTGTGTCATCTCTCTATGCCCCAGTAATAAATCTATGTGCTAGTTTATATGAAAGGACACTAAAAGCAGAATGGAGCCACAAAGGCAAAAGTGCAGAAAGCTGACAATACTACAAATGACATTTCAATTTTTTTATAACTGACTTTATTGGTACATTTTATATGTACATCGTGATTACAATCAACACTGAAAGTTTGTACCACTGCATGTCACAACTTGATTCTCATTTTCCCATTCCCCTACCCAGCCTACAATCCCCTGGGCCCTATATACATAAACTTTGCTTCTTTTTTTTCCTTCCCTTTTTTACTTACCCTTACCCCTTTCTCTCTTTGAATATTTTCTATTTCACAATATCTAGCATACATTTTAGAACTCATTTACACTTTCATTGTCTCATACCAGAGAAAAATACACTATTTACACATCTATGACCTATTTATTTCACTTATGAGTATGTCCTCAAGGTGTGTCCATTTGAGTATAAGTGACTCAAACTTAGCATTCTTTATAGCAGACTACTACTCCATTTTAGAGGAAAACACATCTTCTTTATCCAATCTCCAGCTGATGGGCATTTGGGTTGTTTCCAAGATTTATTTATCACAAACTGACCTGCTATAAACATGGGTGCACATATGTCGGTGTGATATGAATTTTTTTTTCTTTTTGAGACAGGGAATTTTTTTAACTGAATTCTTTATTGGTACATTTTATATACAGTTCACAATCACACTCAACACTGGGGAATTTGTACCAATATATGACAGAAGTTAATTCTCATTTTTACCCATATGTCTACACACCCACAGCCCACACCCCTTATATACATGCTATTTCTTTTGCTTTCCAAATCATATTTGTTCTTTGCCCTCATTACGTTCCCCCACCACATTCCCTTTGAATATTTCCTGTTTTATAAAATCTATCATACATTCTAGAACTCATTTACATCTATAGGTTCTCATACCAGAGAAAAGATAATTATTTCTTGAATATACATAGCAGGGGTATAGCAGGATCACATCAGTTTAATGCAAAAGATGCATTAGAAAAAAAAACTGACCAAGAAATGGTGCTGTTGGTGCGATTTGAGAGACTGTAGACAGACAGCTCAAGGAACGTGAAGATGAAAGGCACTGGCCAGATGAGGAAAGTGAAAAGGAGAAGAGTATGCTCAACACAGGGACATGGCAGAAATCATCACCATACAGGAACTCTCAGAAAAAGTCCTAATGATACTTTGAAAACTCAAAGCATAAACTGTTAAAAGCTGATCCACATTTAGATTGTGTACAAAATTTACAAATGCAAGAGAACACATCTCATAACTTTAAGTTGTATGACAAGAAGTCAAGCACTGCTCAAAGCACTTTAGAAATTAAAACAGTTTAATCCTGGATGTCTCTAATGTTTGATTTAAAATGTGAGAACAAACATTATTTTTACTACTCTTTACTCCCCTACATGTATAAAACCAACTGTTAAAAGATTTTAAGAACATTTTGACAAAAATCTTTAAAGGTAACAAGATAATCAGAAGAATTTCCTCATGGATTATTGAGTTGGGGTTTTTTGTTTGTTTGTTTTTTGTGTTTTTTTTTTTTTGAGACAGGGTCTCACTTTGAGTTCAGGCTGGCCCTGAGCTCACTATGTAGCCCAGGCAAGCCTCGAACTCAGCAATCCTCCTGTCTCTGCCTCCCAAGTGCTGGGATTACAGGCGTGAGCCACCACACCAAGCTACTGAGATATTTTTGCAAGGCTTCACTAACAGGATCAATTTCTAAGTTCTATACTAAATATAAACCCAAGATAGAGTTAACGTTGTAAAACTTGGAGCCAAAATTAAAAAGAAAAAAAAAACACTCCAATACATTAAGCACAGGGCTATCTTCTTCAGGATATTTTCTCTTTCTTAAAGAATATCTTAATTTTTTGAGGTGTGTAGAGAATTATACATATTGAAGTGGAATTCTAATACCATTCTGCTTTTAACATTTATTTTACCTAAATTCCATAAGCAATCCAATCTAGAGGATACTTTTGAGACCATATTTCTGGCTTGTCTTCCAGAATCCAAGATTTTCTTAATACAAGAATCTTCTTGTTATGGCTTGTGTCTAGATGCCCCGTCAAAACTGCACTGTGTGACAGGTGAAGCTCTTCACAGATAGCTGGATCTAGAATGTGTATGCTGGGTCAAGGGTATGTGATTACTAACTCAATCCAATGACTTTGGCATTATTCTGAGTGTAGACAATGGGAAGGTCCAACCTGGGTGTGAGTGCTTCCTGCCCTAAGAGAGCATAGCCTTAATGAAATATAAAGAACAGAAAAAGGGCTGTTGGCATGGCTTGCTGCTTTGCTGTTTCACTGCCTGCTGCCTTGCTGCTTTCTTCTTCCCATCTGCCATGAACTGTTTCTCCTTTGCAATAACCCTCTGTCTTACAGCCAGCCAACTGTGAACTGAAATCTGTGCACTCTGTTGTCTACAGTAAACCTTTCCTCCTTTAACTTTGAGTATCAGATATTTTGTCTCAGCAACATAAAATGGTAATTAAGCCTCCCCATCAATAGTTTTTGCTGTACTCAGTTTTAGTTATCTGTAATCAACCATGGTCCAAAAATATATGAAAATTTCCATGCATGAATAATTTGTAACTTCTGAATTGTGCAACATTCTGACCAGAGTGTTGCAAGTTTGGGCTCATCCTTCTGAGGACATGACTCATCCCTTCGTCTGATGTATCCATGACCTGTGTGCTATTTGCCCCTTATCTGGAATATCCCTCATAATTCTCATGTGTTCAGATAGGGGGTTTTTGAAAAGTGACTGGCTCAGAGGGCACTGTACTCCTCAGTGGATTGCTTTTTTAATAATTTCAGTAGCTGAAGGTGCTGCCATGAGAGGAGCAGTTTTCTCTGCCAGGCCCCTGCACCATAATGTTTCTGTCTCGGAGCCAGCGGCCCATGGACCAAATCCCCTGAACTATGAGCCAAATTAAACTCCTCCTCCTTTAGGTTGCATATGTTGGGTATTGTGTCCAGCAATGGCAAAGCTGACCAGTACACTTTCTATGAAGGTTAAATGTTACTTGAGGAAGGCATGAATCCACTAAGCTTAAATCTTTGGACAGCAATGTTACTTGAACCCACAATGTAACCTAACACTGCACTCCAGTGGTTTTTCATTCACTGCCCTTCATCTCATGGTGTAGGAATGTGTCATCTCACACCCTCACAAAAGGAAGAATGAGGGTAGCACAATGGGGTATGTAGAGAGAGGCTGCCTTTCCACATTGTTAGAGTATACTATTATGATTGTTCTATAAACTATTATTGTTAATGTTCTTACACGCTTTATGACTTTATCATAATCAAATGTACATACTGGTCTATCTGTCCCTACTGGGCACCCACTAGGGTCCTCAGAATACATCCTTCATGGATAAAAGAGGACAATTGTTCCTTCATAATTTCTGTTTTAAAAATTACAGACTATAGGGCCAGAAATTTAGTTCACTGGTTCCAGCACCTGCCTAGCAAGCACAAAGCCCATGGTTCAATCCCTAGTAACCACATACAATACTGGCCGTGGTGACTCACGCCCACCAGCAATCAGTACGATATATCACAGTGCCAGGCGTGGTGGCTCACGCCTATAATTCCAGCACTCAGGAGGCAGAAACAGGAGGATTGCTGAGTTTGAGGCTTACCTGGGCTACCTAGTGAGCTCAGGGTAAACCTGAACTACAAAGCGAAACTCTGTCTCAAAGAAAAGAAAAATACAGACTATCACAAATTGAATTCTGAGCAGATGATGATATTAAGGTGATGATATTATAGCATCATAAATTCACCAGTGACTTTAAATTTATATTTATATTGCCATTGTTTTGCTGAGACTAAAAACTAGTACTGTAATTACATGATGTTTAAAAACTAAATTACAATAACTGCAATATCTTTCACTACCAAAGTTTTTAAAACTAATACACACAGACTGAAGATGTACAACGCCATAGAAATTTTCAAACAGTTTCAGATTTTGTTACTATATTCTCTAAGCATAGTGACACTGTTAGATCCCTGATTCATCAAATCATTATCTTCTAAATTCACCCTTTGTGGCCTGCCTGTTAGTGATTTATGTATTCTTTACAGTCATTCTCATACACTAGAAAAATTCCTCAGTGCTTAAAATATTTTATGTGGCAAGATAAACATGTGGAAAAGTACAAGTTAGTCGTATCATGCTTTCTTGATTTATATCTGAGCCTGTGTTATCCAACTTTAGTGAAAAAATTAGCATTTTACCTTATTTAAAAATCATTGGATTTATTGTCTGTGACAATGCCAATTATTCAGTTTTATAATTCATATCCTAAATAATGCACTATTTTGACTGACATCACAGTGAGGTTTTCACGTGAATGAAAACCTACTGCTATATTATACTGCTATATTATAATTTGTTGCAGTATTTGCAAAATGAGGACAGAGGGGAAAGAATAAATATGATTTGAAAGGAAAAAGGAAGAACGTGTATATAGGGGGTAGGAGGTTCTGGGGTGGGTAGGGATATAGGTAAAAATGAGAATTAACTTCTGTCATATACTGGTGCAAATTCCCCAGTGTTGAGTGTGATTGTGAGCTGTATACAAAAAGTACCAATAAAGAATTCAATTTTTTACACAGCTAGTAAAGATTTAAAAATTTCTTATCTTATTCTCTGGATGCTTCACTTTGCCCTGCCAAAAACCGAATCACCCACACTATGCCTTCACTTACATATGTCAATATTTTCCTACAGTCAATTTATAGTAAAATAAATTGCAGAGATCATTTGGAGTCTAGGATGACGCAGTCTCCCATGTGTTCTTTTACAGTCTTTGGCAATCCAAACTTAGTGTATTGATTTCATGGATTAAGCTAATTTGCAGCTGTGCTGTAATCTCTGTGAAGATAACCTTCCTGTGCTACGCTTCCACCTAGGACGCGGTCCTTTAGGTACCAATGGAAAATGTGGGCTCCGACAATATCTTGGAGAGTTTACAAAGTATGTCAGCTGCTCTTCCAAGCTGCTTCTCATAGAATAAGTAGATGCCCATAGTGGGTACATAGCCCGCAAATACATTATAGTGTACAGTACAATCAGGAAAATTTAGAATACTATGTAAGTAAAGTATGGTGCACAAAAAAAAAGACATAGAGGCTTTATAAACAAGATTACAGAACTGTACAAAAATGGATCATAAGTTATGAGTCACGACTCCTAACAACACACGTTAGTTATATGTCTGACCAACTCCGACTTAGGATAGGTCATTAAACGAGGAATGTCTATACAGGGTTCACTTCCATGAGTTTCATTCTTCTCCCTGGTATTAGCCTCACAATTCATTTTGGTTTTGTTAGTTCTTCGACACCTTGAGTAGATTCCATTTTATATTTTTCTTGATTTTTCTAGCTGTTCTTTTTTTTTTTTTTTTTTTTTTTTTTTTTGTTTTTTTTTTTTTTTTTTTTTTTTTGATACAGGGTCTCGCTTTGTAGTTCAGGCTGGCCCTGAGCTCATTATGTAGCCCAGGCAAGCCTCAAACTCAGCAATCTTCCTGTCTCTGCCTCCCGAGTGCTGGGATTGCAGGGGTGAGCCACCACGCCCGGCACTGTCGTATGTGGTGTTGATTGCTGCTGGGCATGAATCACCATGCCCAGCATTGTATGTGGTTAGCTGGGATCGAACTCAGGACCATTGTGCTTGCGAGGCAGGTGCCGGAACCACTGAGCCAAATCTCCGGCCCTTTCTAGCTGTTCTTTATAAGAAAATTTCTTCAAATCACGTAGTTGAGCATTTTGAGAATAAAGGGCCTCCTGTTCCCTTTTTGGTTGGTCCTTTGCAGAATTTATCATGTGTGAAGACAAAACATGTGCCTCAGAAATCTAAGCAATCAGAGTAACACAGGAAAACTGACACTACTTTGTAGGAAATGGCTCCTGCTCTTTGGTACAAGGCACACAGGCTTAGGGTTCATTTTTTCACTGGCTGACCTCTTGATTTTGAAGTCAGTTCAACATAATACGTAGAGGAATCGAAACTGAGAATCTTGGCAAGGCTGCATACTTGGTCTGGACTAAAAGGCAAGCCACTTCCAGCCTTGAATCTTTGCTACTAAATGTTTGAAAAGAATCTATGTCTAAGAGTACTCTGGCCATAATAGAAAGTCGGCTGACATAGCATAGGCCAAGGTCATTCTTTACAGAATCCCACACACGTTTAGAAACAAAAACAAAAACAAAAAAAACTTGCCTTGGCTTTATGACCTCCGCTTTCAGCACTGCCTCTGTGAGGTCTGTGCATTTATTTAAAGCCCACCAGATGAACGGCCACTCACCTAGGAACACGACTGCTCTAGCGGATGCCGTACATCATCTACCTTGTTCTGAACAAACGTTCTCATTCCCCGAGCTCCGGGGAGCACTGACTGCTCACACTGTGTCCTTCTGTGGGAAGGAGCGCCTCTGATTAAAGAGACACCTCTTCCCTGGAGGGATCCTGCCCTGATGGGAGAGTACAAAGGTAGGACAGAGCCTCTTACTGTGGGAAATCTTGGCCGACTGAAACCGGTTACAAAACTCTGTACTGCTGGCTGAGTCCGCTGTTGGGACATAGCACGGGTCCTTCTCTCTTCCCGCCTGCCTCTCCCTCTTGCTGATTGGTTTCTGAGGCAAATGCCAACAGGTCTATCTGAGTCTGATTCTTTGGACGCTTGACATAAAAACACTCACTTGACTTTGGACACAGCCATCCTAAGAAGTCGTAACCTGCTAAGGTCAAAACCTCAAGTGGCCACTGAGTATGAAGTCCTCTTGCTGCCTTTCTTGGTCACATCAGACAGCTCCACAGCACCTAAGAATTGGTCACGTGGACCACAGAGGCCACTCCCCACTGATATACCCAAATACCCTTGTAATCATGCCCCGATTTCCAAAGACAAGGGCCATTTTAACCACCGACAGCTTATTTTCCCATTCCATTCTTCTCAGTAGCTGTATTTTCACAAAGACCCCAGTGCACTGTAGTTTGCTGGCTCTCTCTGAGTGGAATGTATTTAACTAAAACTCCCAACACTGTTATTTCTTTATGTGCAAAATTATAGAAGACGCATGCAGAAACGTATCCCACCTTTTATTCTAGCTTAGAATTCTTTTTTGGTCTTTTTCATTTTTTTATATTTCCCGGATTCAATATAGATAAGCTATTTTCTCTGCTCTAGGTTTATCTCAGTGGAACAAGTTATAATATATTTCACTGTGCTATTTTTCCAAAAGTTGACTCTGATTTCTAACATGTTTCCCTTTCATATAAATTTTGAAATGACTGGTTGTACTTTTCTCCCCTGTCTTAGAAAACACTGAGATAGAGACAAATTTGTATATATAATTTTGCTGTAATTGTCAGACATCTTATTTTCCCCTAGCCGTGCAAGACTTGAATAAGAAATATAGAGTTTTGCTGGGTGTGGTGGCTCACGCCTGTAATCCCAGCACTCGGGAGGCAGAGACAGGAGGATTGCTGAGTTCAAGACTTGCCTGGGCTACACAGTAAGCAGGGCCAACCTGAACTACAAAGCGAGACCCTGTCTCAAAAAAAAAAAAAAAAGAAATACAGAGTTTCAGGTAAACATTTCATAAACCAGAATAATCAACATTTAATTGATACTCAGCTGATATTTTTGTTTAGTTAGGAGTAAGTTTTGGCTACAAGCGATAGAAAATTCAAACAAACACTATCTTCTAAAAGATGAATTTATGTTCCTGTTTCTTGTCTTACTGCAAGTAACCAAAGCAAGATCGCTACGTCCTTCCAGGGTACCAGGAACGTGGTTCTCTTTGCTTCCTCTTTGTTTTTGGAAGGGGGTTTTTATTTTTTAATTATACTTTGTTTGGCTGAGTCTTTAAAAGGGCTGATCCTCATTCGAAAGTTCACTGAGTCCTTGACAGCTGCTAGAGTTCCTTCCATCTAAGTTCCCCTTCAATCAGCAAGAAGGGAGGCAGGAAGAGAGACAAGAAGGGGGGGCGGAGGGGGACAGGAAGGGTGGTACACACCTCCTTCTCATGGCTTCAGATGCACCTCGCAGAAGTTATACTCTGTGGGTCAATAATGAGGCCACAACTAGCTGGAAGTCTTCCTCTATTTATTGATTAAGCTAAGAGTATTTACTCCATCCATTTCTTAACTGGGAGGAATTGCAGAAGGAGGAAAAATCAGATTCTTGGCAACCACTGTGGTCTGTCACATAACCCCATTTGCCATACCATATATCCATTCAGGTGAGTAGGTGGTAACCAGTTTCCTTGAGTGGGCCATCCAGAGATAATAGGCCAAAGACCAAGGGGTGTGTGTGTGTGTGTGTGTGTGTGTTTAGGACACTTTATGCCCATAGTGGAGTTTTATACGTGCTCTTAGTATTTTTGTCTAAAATATGGGCATGTTAAATACACAGTCTAAAAGTTGTCATTTCTCAAAAATAAATTAGCTCTAGAGGTGTTATGACTTAGATCTAAAATGTACCCCAAGTTTCATGCACAGAGGAGGGGACCTGTCGGGAGGGGTTGTCACTGGAGGCATGGTTTCAGAAGGTATATTCTCTACCCCTGGCTCCTCTCTCCTCTCTCTGCTTCCTGGCCACATGCCACGAACAGCTTTCATCTGCCATGTCATTCTGCTGTGCTGTTTCCACTCTGGAGCTAACCAACCATGGACTGAACCTGCTAAAACTGTGAGCCAAAAGTAATCCCTCCTCCTTTAAATTGTGGGAGTAAGAGATTTTTGTTTCAACAGCAAGAAAGCAACTGATACAGCAAGAGAGTTGGAGTCTACTTCTTTCTAGAGGTCTGACATAAGATTCACCTTTAAGTTTCCTAGAATATAAGCCATCTGTATCCCTAGGTTTCATATAGTTTGTTTTCTAGAAAGAAACTGAAAGGAGAAATTTTCTTGTAGCTATAGGACCAAGGATATATAATTCTCTTGAACTTATTATCTGAACAACTTCTACACTGAAATTGCAACTGAGCTGTCTTAATTGTTTATGAGCCTATAGAAATACGTGAGCTACATTTAACCACTTATATGGTATCTAGAAACTTTTAAAAGAATATATAAGGCTGGAGATTTGGCTCAGTGGTTCTGGTGCCTGCTTTGCAAGCACAAGGTCCTGAGTTTGATCCCCGGCAACCACATACAATGCTGGGTGTGGTGACTCTCGCCCACCAGCAATCAATACCACATACAACAGTGCCAGGCGTGGTGGCTCATGCCTGTAATCCCAGCACTCAGGAGGCAGAGACAAGAGGACTGCTGAGTTCAAGGCTTTCCTGGGCTACATAGTGAGCTCAGGACCAGCCTGAACTACAAAGTGAGACCCTGTCTAAAAAAAAAAAAAAAAAAAATA
>PVIC010036257.1:0-18623 GCA_004025085.1 Thryonomys swinderianus
AAGAAGAAGAAGAAGAAGAAGAAGAAGAAGAAGAAGAAGATGAGGAGGAGGAGGAGGAAGAAGATGGGCAGATAAGTACAAGAAGATGGTGAGAGAAGTACAAGAAGCACAATTTCATATTCCCCAAGACCATATAAGACATTGCCAAAGTTATTAAGCATTATATTCTTTGTGAGTAAATGCCACTGGAGGCCCTGAGCAAGGCAAACATGGAATGATACACATTGATTTGTACTTTAAAAACTTGCAACGTATGCCTTCACTGTCCTCTAGTTGATAGTCTACTGGTTATTGACGACCAAGAAATGCACTTCAGTTTGAAAATATTAGTAACTGCAAGCAAATAGCGAACTTTCCATGACTTCCTACTCTGCCAGTGACATTAACTGGTTCTATTTTTCCATATGAGACAGAAGAGGTCATAGTTATGAAGGAAATCTCTGTCCTTTGCACACACTGTTTCCATTCAAAGGAAAATGTTGACCATGATTTGTCTAGGGATGGCAAAGTAAACCCAGATAGAATGCCCTGAGTAAAACATAGAAAAAAAAAAGATCAAAGAATAATGTTGATGACTTTGTTTGTTTCATAATAAAGTAATTATTAAGATGATAAATGAACAATATAAAATATTACTGTGCAGTATGAAAAAAATTGTAACAGCCCTTGGTTTTACAGAAAACTGAAATCCAAATAATTATCTCTTATATACTTCAAGAATTCATGAAAGAACTTTCATTTTCTGGATTGCTGTGCAACCCAATGAGAGATACTTAACTGCTATAGGACTTCACTGAAAAATAAAAAAATCCCACCCAAATTGGAAAAATATACTAATATTTGAATGAAAACAGTGTTTTAATGTTTGGAAGTCAGTATAAAATGTATAAGAGCACAAGAATATTATGAAAACTTAAAGTTAACTTTAGCTTCAAAAAATCTTTTTCATGTAAAGTTAAATTAAAAAACAATAAATGTGTTAAATCTTAGCACATATGGCATTAAGATTAGTATTCCTTGTTCTATTTACATGTATTGCTTTTCTGAGAGAAAACCTTGATCTTCTTTATAAATATCAACAACAAAACAAAAGCAGAAGTCAAAAGAAATGCACTCATTCAGATCAGTGAATCACAAATATTGAACATTTAATATTTTATGTGGCCATGATAAACTTGAGATGCCCATGAAAAATAATTGGAGATAAGTACAGAGTTTGGAGACTTAAGAAGAGATCAGGGCTCAAAATGGAATTGGACAACAATTAATTCAATTGTTGACTGCATTTTTTTTTTCCTGGCCATAATTGCCCACCAAGAAAAGCTTCAGTGACATTATAATTAGCATGAAAACACAAGGGCTATGATCTCTGCCTGAAGTTGTATTACAAATTAAGGATTATGGACCCAAACCCAAAATTATAATTACAGTAATCTTTGGAAAATCAATATTCTTTGTTTACTTAGTCTAAATTTATGTCAACTTAAAAAAGAACTGACATAATTAAACATCAATGTATAATTTTTGTTTATAATTTTAAAGAGAGAACAAGTTAAATTTGCAATTCATTAAACTTCATAAAAGATAAGACATGGTAGGAAAATGATGAGGACTTCTGATTTGCAGGGTGGCATGTGGGAAAATGCCATCCTCCCAGACTGCCCCTTACCCTAATCTTTCCCACTGATTGTTTTGCAGTAAATTATCCTGCCATGCCAGGCTTTGCTGGAAGAACCATTTTTCCCTCCCTCTTCAATACATTTATTAACTTCATAAATAGAAATAATGCCTGTATGATTCCAGAGGCCAACTGTTACACATCACAACTTGAAGAAGTGTACCTAGAAAGTGAAACTTTACAACAATCAGCAAAATAAATTCTAACACAGAAGGAACTTAAGGTTGATCCGGGCTAACTTAAGCCATATAGGCACATTTGCCAAATATTTTAAGTCTAATATATACAGACAGCTCTAAATAGTTCTACTGTTTATCATTTATTTATACTAATATGTTTGATTGAATATTAGACAGATTGATGGCCAATGAGAAAATAAGACGAAAGTTTAAATTTCATGACAATTTAAAAATTGTTAAATAAAATTTATTGGAGGTCATTATTTGACGAGAGTTCTTATAGTAGATTCTAGTACTGGGTTCCATGAACTCTATTTGAATTTGAAAACAGGACAGGATTCTGTCCTGGATATTTATGGCAATCAAGCAAAAAGGGTCAAGTAAAGATGAACCAACATTATAAGGAAGCCCTCTGTAGATTAACTTATGCAAAGAAAACTAATCAGAAGTCATTGAATATCAAAATTCTGCCTCTCTTGCACTGTGCTCTTTCTTTGTTCTCACAAAATCCTTCTTGCAAAGACCAAAGCTCTTATTTATTTTGTAGATTGAATGTTGCCTGGTTCATGAACTGCTAATAAAAGCTAATTAGAGCTAGACTGGGTGAAGTCAAAGGATGGCAGGTCCCAAGTCAACGTGTCACCTTCACAAGACCCTATTTTAAAAAATGAAAAAGGCCTGAGGAGGTAGTTCATTGCAAAGCCATGTGCTGAACTAGTAGCAAGTTGCATAAATAAATAAATTACTAAATAGATCTTTAAAATTTAATTTAATAAAAAATGTAAGGCCGGAGATTTAGCTCAGTGGTTCCGGCACCTGCCTCGCAAGTGCAAGGTCCTGAGTTTGATCCCGGTAACCACATAGAATGCTGGGCGTGGTGACTCACGCCTGTAATCCCAGCACTCGGGAGGCAGAGACAGGAGGATTGCTGAGTTTGAGGCGTGTCTGGGCAAAATAGTGAGCTCAGGGCCAGCCTGAACTACAAAGCGAGACCCTGTCTCAAAAAAAATAAAAGGAAAAAAAAAAAAAGATGTAGGTAGTCCAGGAATTTTAGGATAGATTTATCTTATGTAATCTAAATGACCCACTAAATGCAATGTATGATAGTTTATCAAGATATTGAGAGTGATTTCATGAGTAAGAGTCAGGATAACAGAAAAAAACAAAATCCATGTATGGAGTAGTCTTGGAAGCCAAGGAGAGACTGCCATTAAAAGAGGTGTGGCAGAAGCTGATCTGCTTATAATAGGGACAAATCTTTATACTAGAAACCAAGCCTAAAATATCAGTATGTGCCCACAATTTCCTTTTTTTATTTAATATACTGACATAAGTAATTATAAATTTATTTCCTAAAAACTACTGCAAGAGTTTTTCAAAAGAGAATCTGGTCATCTTTCTTCTTAGAATTTGTATTTTCAGCAAATAGATTGATGTAATCATAGTAGATCATAATAATGTGCATGATTCTTTGATCCAGTCTTGATCTGTGCATTCTTGATAGCTCATCAACATACATGATGAATTAAATTTTTATGACATTTTAATGAATCTCTCATATTAAGAATCTTCTTTTATAGACAAAACATTCATCAATTTTTAAGGAGAGATGCAAAAAGCAAAACATATAAATTTAAAAAGACTACTATTTCACATGGGTTTGGGGGTAAGTAATGAAGGGAAAGAAAATAATTCAGGGTAAAAAAAGAAAACAAAGCTTGTGCATATAAGGGCAGAGGGTTGCAAAGTGGGTAGGGGAAGAGGAAAAATGAGATTTAAGACATGTGACATACTGGTACAAGTTCCAATGTTGAGGGTAATCATGAGGTGTATAAAGTACCAGTAAAGATTCAAATAAAAAAGTACTTAGATATAAGAATCAAGGGTAAAATTGGAACACATGATTAAAAAAACAATTTATTTATTTATTTATTTATTTATTTATTTTTTGAGACAGGGTCTCGCTTTATAGTTCAGGCTGTCTCTGAGCTATGTAGCACAGGCAAGCCTCGAACTCAGCAATCCTCCTGTCTCTGCCTTCCCAGTGCTGGGATTACAGGTGTGAGCCACCACGCCTGGCCAATTTTGAATTTTTTATTGTAAATATAAAAACTGAAGAGTTTACTTTGGCACATGAAATCAGGAATGAAGACTGAAGAAACCAACATAAAGATATATTGATATGTTTATCACTTTTATCAGCAATGAATTCAGCAGTTCTCAAACCTTCTCAAGAGACTTGACATGGAGGTTGAAATTGTCTTTTCCAGGAACAGATGATTTTGAACCTGTTGTGCTTTGTTATGTGAGGGTTAATTTCTTCATCTGTGCAGGTCTGGGTGTGCGGGAAAAGTGGCCGGTTGCTGGAGTTTCCTAAGCTTTTCATTTCCAAATAAGTTGTTTGTCTCTTCTCCTCTTACCTCCATTTAAAGTTACCAGACTCTGACTCCCAATATGACAAGCCACATTGTGATAGCTTCGGAGAGAGAGGCATTGATTTCTGTCTTTGCCTCACTCTCAAAAATGCTTTTTAAGTCGTGCAAAATTCACTTAGTTGATTTTTCTTGAGTGAAAAATTAATTTAGATGCCATTAGAGTAAAATATACTTAGGAATGCATTTCAGTTTGAATATAAAGCTGGTAATTAGAGAACTTTGCATATAAAAAAGAAAAATCTTCACCTGAAATAACCCAGTGCCTGCTGTTCATTTGCATATCTTCACTTTAACTGATTCAGGCAGTTAGAATATGGTAATAGCTGCACCCATTTCATATCCTAATACAGGAAATCCAAAAGCTCAATGATAGGCATACATGTGCCTTACAGAGAGTCTCTAAAATTACTTGGAAAAGGAAAAACATTTCTTGCAGTGTTGCACAAATTGTCAAGGAGCCTTTGAGGAGAACCAGTAAGTAGTCCATAACCACCAGTCTTGAGCTATAAAAATGGAATCTTTTGAACACAGGCAATATGTAATATGAATTTTAATCATCTCCTTTTCTTAACATGTCTAATCTTTATTCCAAACAGACGATCAATTTAGCTCTACTTTATAAAGAAATCTGTTGCATAAGTTCTGTTCTGACATAGGAGAGAAATTCTACGGTGGGTAATGTTCTTTGTTAAAATTAGAAAGTAAAAATGTAAAGCTTGGTTAAATAACCTCATTTGACTCTATGCTATTATATTAGATCCCAACTTAATCTCACACTTTAGAAAGACCAAAACATTACCCAAGGCTTTTCTCAAAATGAAAGACCCCAAGAATTACACCTAAAACTGTGAATTTAGTCAATTTAGGCTTATATTTCTATGTTTTCAAAAGCTTGTGAGACATTCTATGTTAAGATATTTGACCAAATGTAAATAATGAAGAAAAGCAAATGTGACGTGTTTGGTGTATCTATATCAATAGTGCACAGGATTTATTAACAGTACATACCTGCATTATAAATCTAAATGAAGTCTTCCAATGACTTTTTCATTCTAGTTTCCGAACAGATATAGCCAGCATGAGTACATGGTAACTGCCAGTAGTAAATTGGAATGTTGCATCTCAACTACAAAGTGATAACAGAAGCTGCCAAATGCCTAACACCTGCACTATTATGTGTGGCAGTAGATCACGAAGTCAGCGTATGGAATCTTCAGTAGTCAGAGAGAAAAATCGCTATCCGTAAAGGTCAGCCTTGTACACACCTTAGGGATAATTCCCCAAAGTATGAAAAGTTAGCCGATGAATTTTCATTATATGATATTTGTGTGTAATTAACCTCTTATTTTCTGTTGTTTTATTTTTTGTTCATTTCTGCCTCTGTACTTCTCGAACTTAGGAACAGTTCCACTAATGTTTATAGTTGAGTGGATGTTCATCCTGAATAGATTTGGGAAACTACAATATTTACTTGATTTAGATCCAAATGTTCTCCCTCTTACTCTCATATATATATATATATTTTTTTTTTTGTCAGAGGCATTTGTATTAAAAGCCAATTTTGATGGGGCTGGTGGCAGCCTTTCAAACTGAAGATTCCTGCTCAGTGAGATAGTTTTATCACCTCCTTTCTTGAGAGATGTTTTGGAAGACTTCCCAGTTCTACCTCAAGAACAGGTGGGACCAGGAAAGACACGGCTGTTAACGGGGCTCTGTTACTACCCTGGCTCCTGTCAAGGAGTCCGCTGCCACCTTACCCCCGCCCCCCTTCGCTGTTTGGTATCAAAGCTCTGGGCTGTTGGCTGATGAGCAGCTCGCTGTCAGCAAGAGCAGCGGTCCAGACCAGAGCGCATGTGTCACAGCTGCCTCCGCTCCGGAAAAGTCACTGCAACTATTTGAGGCTGGGAATATTGAGTAGGGATATGTGAAAGGGTCAGATTTACTCCAAATGAGAGAAGACTGGGCATCCCATTTTTCTTCAATCCGCCACTGAAAGTCAAGTACACTTTTTAAAATAGAATATTTCACCTCAAAGTGGGACTCAGCTTGATGACTGGGAGCACAATCTTGGCACATGCTGAGAAGCTTGTCAAATATGCAAAAATCGCCACTGGACTGAGCACGTGCCTTCGGAGGGTTAAACGAGCTACATTTCACGCATCAGCCTTCAGCATGAATTCAATAAAAGACTTTTGGGACTGGAAACCTGTCCCTAAAGGACATTGCATTGTTCAGAATCTCTGGGTATTCAAATAAGTTTCACAAAAATCCAAACGTTATTGTTTTTATTATAATTTTGCATTAACAAAAAATAACATAGAGAACCTGAAATTGAATTGAGTACATAGTAACTGCCATGTACCTAGAGAACTTGAAATACAGTTAGAAGTGCCATCTGGGACACTCTTCTTCAGACTTTTCTTTTAAATTTTAATCTGCTCTTTTTCTTCTTCCTTCTTTATCTTATTATGTTTATCGTTTGCATATGGTGCAAGGGACTAAAACCAGATTGAAAATTAGAAGAACATTTTATGAAGTTTTTACTGATTTTTTTTACTTTGTTAAAAAGACTATCTTTAACATAACACAGGATTCGCTTTGAGAAAGCTAAATAAAAATTTTTGTAGCATCAAATCAGCTTCTGAACATATGCTGAAACATTTAATTTTTTTTTTTTTTTTTTTTTTAGATAGGGTCTCGCTTTGTAGTTCAGGCTGGACCTGAGCTCACTATGTAGCTCAGGCAAGCCTCAAACTCAGCAATCCTCCTGTCTCTGCCTCCCGAGTGCTGGGATTATAGGCGTGAGCCACCATGTCTGGCACTATGGTATGTGGTTCTGGGAATTGAACTTGGAACTTTGCACTTGCAAGGCACATGCCAGAACCACTGAGCTAAATCCCCAGCCCAATTAAATGTAATTGTGTAGAGATAATGAAATTGTGTTTTAAAATGTGATTAAAAACCTTTTACTTTTTACACTAATGCTCTTCAGTTTTTTTTTAATTTTCTAATGTATTTAAAGTACCTGGCATAGTAGAGATTTGCATAAACATATCACTTAAATTTTTAAATTATTGTTCAACAATTTTTTTATCTTTACAAAATTATTATTCATTTTGAATTCAAACTAAATGAAAGGTTTACTCTGAAATATTCTAATGCAATCAATGAGAATAAAGCAGGTATATTTATCCTGAAATATTCAAATAAAATCAATTGAAATAAAGTGAAAAAGAAAACAGCTTTTTAAAAAACTTTCACTTAAGTGATACTAAGAAATAATATCATTTCACTGATCAATACTTACATAATGTAGTGATGTAAAAGCTTGTGATGTGTAAGAAGGCAAACACTCCTGAATTGACTCATGCATAAAACCAGGAATCTGGTCTTTGTGTTAAATACAATTTATCATGCCAAGTATAAGAAAGAAATATTTAAAAGAACTTCTCTGTGACGTATTAGAATCAGAAGAGTTGGAAAAAGCCAGACTCATCCTCTTAATAAAACATTCTTGTTGATGAGCTATCTTTGTACGGCAAATAATATCTCTGCCCTCAATTTTAGTAATGCTTAAATAAATTATATTTTTAAAAAACAAAAGAATCTGGAAGCAAAGTAAATATGCTATATATATATATATATATATATATATATATATATATATATATATATATATATATTTTTTTTTTTTTTTTTTTTAGAACACTGGAATAGGAAGTACTTGAAAAGTAATTCTAATGCACTCAGCCTTGTGTTATAAGCAACCCTTTCTTTATTCAATATATTTATAATCTACATGGACAGATGGGGTAAGAAAATTGAAAGAAAGTTAATATTTATTTTAGGCAAGCTCATGTTAGGTACGGAGTGGTTCTATATGTATACACTATACCATACTACTCTGTAAAAATATACTGTTTTTACTGTGTTCATAGTCTGTACTACACAGTGAAAGAGAAGACTTCTAAACAAAAGGCAGCTCACCGAAAGGAAGGACTAATAGGTAAAAAAAGTGTCTCCCAGGATGTTTAGCTTTTGAATAAAGAAAAAAAAACCTGGATTTTAGCATAAAGTAATTATATAAGAAATAGTGTATTTATATAAAAGAAATCTATATGTGTGTAGAAGTAGGGAAACCCAGCTGAATGTCTGTTCAACTTTTTAAAAAAATCTTTTTTGGTACATTATGTATACACATCATGATCCACCCATATTGGGAATTTATACCAGTGTATGACACAGTTTAATTCTCATGTTTTCCTATTCCCCTGCCCACCCCACAACTCCCCATTCCCTAAATACATAAGCTCTGTTTCCCTTTTTTTTTTTGTTTATTACCATCACATTTTTTCTTTACCCCTCAATTCAATTTACTTTTTAACCTAAGATTTATTTTAAATATCAACTAGAAAGCTATGTAGGAGTGACCAGAACACCTACACTTTGAGGAAAACAGCATTTTGGTTTGTTTTTTACTTACAGTGTATGACTAAGTGGGAAGATGGCTTCTTTTACTTGCTGTAGTGAAATGTTGGTCTAGAAAGAGCCTTGAAATATTGCCAAGCTTGCTGGAGAACTGTAATCTTTAGTTAGAAGAAGCACTGATAATCTGAAATTGCTATCTAATTTACCTTCCAAATGTATTTAAGTATCCATTCTTTTATCTAGTTTTACAATTAAAAATCGAAAGCATAAAGACAACAAAAAAGAGTATCCCTTGTTTCCTTCTGAAAATCCATCTTTGTGCAGGAAGTTCTTTCCTTAAGCTGTGGAGCTGTAAAAATTCGTTTTGATTAGTATCTTTTTGATATATAATTATTATGGTCATTTGGGGAATTGGTTTGTTAAAGTAATAAATTTGTTAAGTTTTTTCTATATGAGTATATTAATGCAGAAAATAAAGCAGAACTAATTTTACATAGATAAATTTCTCCTTCTTGACTTATACAGTTTTTTTTTCTTTGTTAGAGTTTATGTTATTTTTATGAAAATTTCATTTCATGATATTGAGAGTGCATAAGTGTAGAAATATGTAATGTTTGAGAGTAGAATATGAAACAGAAGAGTAAAAAAAGCAACCAAAACTTTTTCCCTCTCTTGGCTCTACATTTTATTAAAAAACCAGAGTCACTTACTATAACCGACCAGGCCATCCTTAAATATGACAAAAAAAAAATTAGCGGGATTTTTGAAATAATGACAAAATGAGAAAACTGAGAAAGACATACAGATCTGTTAAAATCTTATCAAGTATTTGTCTAATGCTTAGGTTAAATGCATTGTATTAATGCTATGTTTTAAATTCTTTATTGGTACAATTTATATACATCTAACAATCACACATAACATTGGGGAATTTGTATTGTATTAATACTATTTTGTTCAAATACACAAAGGAATTCATTTAAATTGAGCAAAAGAGAAATAATGAAATTTTCTTATTAAAACATCTCATTCAACATACTCCATTTTTCTCCTAGGCCAAATGAAAGATGAAATAAAACACCTCACATTTCCAGGGATTAATAAGGGTAGATTTTCCTAGTAAGTTTTAAATTGTATATAAACTAAAGAACCCAGCATATTTATAGCTTTTTGAAGAACATTTAGATGGTATCAAAGACTAAGTGATATTTAACTATGTCCTTTACATCTATGGCTTTAAATTTGTATGTTAATGATTGTCTATCATTTATCTATGTCCAAACTTGCCTCTTATTCAAGCTATCACACTAAAATAAATATGCATCAGTATTTAAGAGAAAATAAAATAAAAGAAGAGAAAAAAGGGGTAAAGAAGGGGAGGAAGGGAAATAGGAAAAGGGGTGAAGGTGAGAAGTAGAAGGAAGAAAAATATCAAGAGAAGGACTAAAGGAAAAAAATGAAAGAATGTAAGAAAGTAAAATATCATATAAATAGTGAAGATAGTATAGTATGCAGAATGAGAAGTGGTTTTATTTTGTTGTTGTTTGTTTTTCAATATATATCTGATCCAGTGAAAATTTGGAATAGAAAGTAGTTTGGAGTGGTAACCCTTGGGCATGAGGTGTTTATGGCGTCCCTTTGCTCTGTCCTGAATCTCCTCCATGAAACTTGAAGGCAAGCTGAGTCTCTGTGCACACGAGCAGGCTGCGTGTGTGCCACCAGAAGGACATCCTCTGTCCCAACCCCGGACATCTCACCCTCTCTGCCAGCATAGATGACACTGCAGCTTGGACTATAGTGAAGCTGCACACTGTTTACAATTTCTAAGACCTATCTCTATTTGGGGGGAATTACTATGAGATTTTTAAGAGGTGTATGAGTGATGTTAACTTATCACCTTTCTTTTTAGTGAATAAAAAGAAAGGTGATTAACATACTTCACTCGACATTGTAATGGAGTCAAATGACTATTATATCATCTAATTATTAGCATAAGGAAAAAATGGGTCCTTTCTAAACAATAAACCACGCCTATAAGGATATTAACCATTTTATCCAGATAATGGTGAAGGGTGGTTTTTAATGTTCTTGAGGTTGAGGGCGGAGATTCAGCTTCCATGGTTGTCAACTCTGCCTATGCATCAGCAGGAGGCTCTTCTGGGATCGGGATCTAGTAACCAGTGGAGAGTAAATGGTATTTGGATTGATTGAACATGTTGTCACAATGTACCTGCTTTTTACAGCAAGACTGCAGATGTTAGAATGCTATTTGTCAAGCACAGTGAGATAAAGAATCTGGAGATGTTATTTTTCCATGCCACAAAAATTAGAGAGGCAATGCTGAGAAGATAATACACTGTACAGCTGGGTCAATCTTCCAGGCCAAAATGGAATGTCAAAGTGTCAGTTGTGATAATTATAAGATACATTATGATTAAATGGACTTCCATCTGGAGCTCTGGCAGAGGAATTATGCCTTGAGAAATTAGGCCTGGAGACACATAACTCAAAAGGCTGATGGCACTTGGTAGTGAGTAACCCCTGGACATATTCAGCTGGCTATCTAACAGAATTCAGATTGATGGTGACTGCCCAAATTTGGCACTCTGCTGAGATATTGCTATGATAGGCATAAGTTAATCGACTGAAAAAACAACTTAGAGAAATCCAGGTGATGTTACCGTGGTAAGACAGTTTAAAATTTAGAATATAATATTTACTATCTAATTTAGTTCTGAGAAAATTGTATTTTCAGTCTCTCAAGTAGTATCACAATTTTGAATTTAAAAATAAAAATCATATCTACTTCTGGGTGATCTCAAACTCTTGTAATAATTCTTCCAAAATATTCATATTTCTTTTATTGAAATATCATTTATGTGATCATTAATTCCTTTTGTCTCTTTTAAGAAAAAATGAAGTCTAAAATAGAATTTAAAGCACTGTTAAAAATGTATTATTTCATTTAGCTTATTCATTTACCTGTTGCTATCCATTTCCAAAGTATTATTGAAAGTGATATCAAAGGAAGAAATTATATCAATGCTGGAATTTTGATGCTAACAGTATATTTAAAAGTGTATATCATGGATTATTAAAGGGAAATGATTAAATATTTCTAGAGAAAATACACTCACGTGTATTTCAAGTGACATTGTACAGTACATACTGAATATTTTCTGCAATAGGTAATCCAGGGCTTAAAATGAAGTGATAACCAAGATACAGACTTCAGACTCATATGATTATTATCTCTGAACACAACTGTGACATACAACTCTTTTGGTAGTAGGCTTAATTCAGGTATGTCACTAATTTCCCAAAGCATTGTATCAAATAAAAGATTCTACGTAGATTTCTAGATGGCTTCGGACTTATCCATTATGTCATAATGACTGTGGCTCATAACAAAGGAAAACACTTATTTGACTATATTAATCTTTACTCTTCTCACTTAAAAGTGTACTAAGTGGTAGTTAGTACAAAGTCTTGTTAACTTTGAAAATATATGTGGTAAATCAGTTATACAATTTACTGTAGTTCTTCTTGATCATTGAACATTAACACATTTATATATTTAACTGCTTACATAAAGTATGCTAAAATTAAAATACAAAATACTTCATTGTAAGAATTTTAAGCCTAACTTAATAGTCTAAATATTCATTGCTAATTTCCTGTCAGTAATTTTTCCATTCATTATATATATATTTCAGGAAAAGAAAACATACATATTTTAATACTAAATTTATTGAGCCATCATGAAATTAATAAAATTTACTTTTGGTATCTACAATTACAAGAGGCACTCAAACCTGTGCCCATTAGCTTGTAGATGCTTATTAGTATTGTGAACTCCTTCTTGGGTAACCTTTGTCACAAGATCACTGTACGTGCAATTTCAGTTTCTTTTCTCAGGACTGGCAGGGTAGTTGGTGGGTTTTCTGTGTTAAATGGTATCCTCCAGCATTCCCCCATATGAGAGTAGCACCATCTGTTGGGAAAACATCAAACACTTTGTTTTCATGAGGTATGTGTACATATTGGTGGATTCTGTATCTATAAATATATAAGCTCCATCTGAAAATTGTAGAATAGTCAATGGCAAGTGAAAGTCACATTAAGTACGTGAAGGCACAACACATTCTTTCTTAATTTTGAATATTTATTAGTAATTATATATACATATCATGACCACACAATATATTGAAAATCTGTACCAACATATGACACACTTCAATTTTCATTTTTTCTCATTCTGTTACCCAGCCTACAACCTCCTGCCCCCTATATACATAAGCTTTGTTTGCCTTTTTATTACCGTCATATTTTTTCTTCCTCTTGTTACTTACCCCTACACCCCATTTCCCTTTGAATATTTTCTAGTTCACAATATCTACCATATATTCTAGGGCTGATTTACATCTTCAGTTTCTCATACCAGAGAAAAGATATATTTACGGATCTATGACCTATTTATTTCACTAATGAGCATGTCCTGAAGGTACTTCCATTTGAGTATAAATGACTCAAATTTATCATTCCTTATGGCAGAACAATACTTCATTTTATAGAAAAACCACATCTTCTTTATCCAGTCTCTAGTTGAAGGGTATTTGAGTTGTTTCCAAGATTTAGCTATCACAAAGTGAGGTGCTATGAACTACGACACATTCTTTAATAGACCAATATTTTTATTAGTCTTTATTACTCTCATTAGGAAGAGGCTGTCTCTTCTAAAAACACACTTCTCATGTATCTTTCTCTTATTTTTATTTCAAATTCTTACCTTATTTGAATTTAGCTTTCTTTGCTGGTTGTCTGAAACTTGTAATGTTGTGACATGGAAATGAGGTCTACAGAGGAATGCTGAGATCTCTTGCTACTCAAGTAGATATAAAAAAGATAAGGCCATGAAACAAATGTCCTTCTGGGTTTTACCAATTACAGTGAAGCTTTCCCTGCAGTTAAAACAGCTTAGCCCCTAAATACCAAGGTTATTTTGTTGTTCATGCAGCTGTTTCAACAGATTGTCTTCTTGAGTGAAGTACAAGAGGAGGTAAGATGTGGGCATTTGTAAATGAAATCTAAATTTAATTACTTCTTAATTAAGAAAATGTTGTTTGTGATACAAAACCACAGCACAAGAAATGGAATCAAATGGTTAAGGGGTGTTTTCTTTTTTTTTTTGAGGGAATACAACTTTAAACAAAAAGTTGAAAGTACATGCCAGTGAAGGTAAAGAGGAATGAGAAATTCGAGAAGAAACCTGACAGAAGATAAGTTATAACAGGAGCAAAATTAGTCATTCCATTTTATTGTTTTTCTGACATTAATTATAAATTACAAGTGACCTCTCAGCCAAATATGGTCAGTTCCTAGAGACTGTGAAAAAATTTTAGATACTTTAACTCAGCTGGGGACAAAGCCTAGCATTTCAAGTTAATTTTAGCAAGTCTGTATTATAAATACTGGTGTTAACACTGGTCATCTTTTCAAAACATTTTACAAAAATTTGCTAATTAATCTTTGCATTGTTGAAAAATAAACCTTTCTTTTAGCAAGGCACAGAAAGAAGCAACTTATACATTATGCAAAAGCTCTGAAATTTTTAAATTGTAGGAAATAATGATATTAAGGCCTCACCTTTTCACTCTACATCTTCATAAATTAAAAACACACACATCTTTGACTTGAAAAAACTTGTGACTATATTATATCACGCTAAAATTTCTAAGAATCAATATAAACTTGGGGAGGATAGCTTGTAGTCTATAATATTTCTGTTTTTATTTTTTGATCAACTCCTCCTACCTCACCTTATCCTATTTTTTGACCTGCTAAACCCAAATTAGATTAAATTTCATATCTGAAATTTAAGGGAACACAGAAAATTAACATATTATTTGTGTAATTTCCATTATTTTGTCCTATATGATACTATGTAACAATTTTTGGACTTTAGACAATACAATCCATGGAAGAAAGACCATTTGTTGGATTAACTGCATAGTAGATATTTAATAAATATTATTGAAAAATAGTACATTAAGAGAGATAGGTGAATCCTCTTCATTCAGTATGGGAGCCTCACACACTTACCTTGTGTCTTAAACTTAGAAATGCATTTTAAAAACTGTTTGCCATCTAAAATAATTTATATATATATACATATATATAATATTTAGTATCAGTGTTGTTTAAATATGAGTAAAAAGTAACAGAATAATTTAGAATTATTTCTAAGACCTCCTTCTATACCTTAATTCTAATACAAATAATGTAAACAAAACTAAATACATTATTTTACTCATTGCTCTTTAGTTATGGGAGAAAATGTGAATTGTGAAAGGGAACGAGCTTAAATGGACTTATAAAGCAGAATATTATTTATTTTGTACTTATTTAATATCACTATGCTCAAAATGAGAAACAGTTAATATGGATGATATTACATCCATTTTAGATATACTTAGCGCGCCTGATTCTTACAGTATGAAAATTAATACTGATGTGTGTTTTGGCTACAGAATGTGGTCAGTGATTTCTAGTAAATCATTCTCTGAAGAGGGAGAATGAACAGTGTTCTATTGAGACAGTGGTGAACATGTACAAGAACGAGAGGAATAATGCTCAGTATTGTTCAGGAACCCGAGCAGGAAGTCTTTTTCATTCTGTTTAACAGTAGGCATTATAACAAGTAAGATCTCAACTAAAATTTGTGCAAAATATCGGTGGAGCTATAGACAGGTCACTGAAACCAAAGTTTCTCGAGTGTCTGCAAAGTTCACTGATCGTTAAGAGCCATTCAGACAGTAATCACAGGTATGCGTTTTCCACATTCAAACCTCATCTTCCAAAACAGGACTACATAATTTCGCATATAACAAATGTCTTTCAGATTTAATAACACAGTGAAGACAATTAGTCCATATTCATAGCAATTTATATATTAGAATTACTCTCAACAGATACATATTTATGAATAGAAAATTTTAGTAACTCTTTGTATTTATTTCTGTAATTATCTATCCTCTTCCATGTACCAAAAGGTTTACATGTACAAATTCAGTATTCATTGCATGCCGGAGTGTGTGTGTGTGTGTGTGTGTGTGTGTGTGTGCGCGCGCGCGCGAGTGTGTGTCTTTGGTGGTTTGGATAAGGGAAATTGCTTTCAAACATTAAATATTATAAAGATCCTCTGACTCTATCAGCTCTCAACCTCAAAACATGTTAATTCATGAGAGTAAAATTTTTCTGACATTGACACTCTTTGTTGAGTCCATTGCCATCCCGTCCCTGGATGAAGACTTTGACAAAGCCTAGTGTGTGTTTTTCCTTGGGAGCCTTGTGTTGTCTGCCCTCCATTAGGAGAAGTGGACCTGCTCAATATAGTATGGCAGTGAGGTTTTTTCAAAGCAAAGAACAGATCTGAGTAGAGACAAATTCTTACCTAGAATAAACTGGTTCAGCAAACACACCAAACACAATATTTAAGGTATTAAACTTTGAAAGTAGGGTAAAGCAAACAATGTATCACTGAAATTTTAATTATTCTTGTGCAGTTAAGTACTTCTGAAGTTATGTTAATGTTTCTTATTCATTATGAAAATGAAAGAAATCCTTTTTTGGAAGCATAAGAAATGAAGGACTCATGTGGCTTACAGGAAGAACAGTATCCATTTCTTTTTGAGATGTTTTGCAAAATAATTCTTGGATTAAAATGTTAAATTAGATGGACATAAAATGAAATTAAGAGATAGTACTGGCCTTTAAGAACTATGTGAATATATATCCTTCACATAGCAATTACAGATAATAGAAATCAGTCATTTAATTTTTATTTATTGAAATTTACTTTCCTGCTCTCTGAAAATGATGGTGTTCTCTTATTTTCTGTATTTTTCACAACTATCTAACAAGAATAAACACTATACTTTAGCTTAGTGTATCTATTAATGAAGAAGTCCAAAATAAAATCAAATAATTTGTTAGTGGTTTATTAGGGAAATAATTACAATTCAGGAATGAGTTTTTTCATCAAAATATTTTTTTAACTTTATTTCCATTCTTTTTATGTTATTCAGTACATTGTCAGATTCTTGGTTCAGTTAAAAAAATTAAGACAGATCATATCTCAAAAAATTTAGCCCAGGGCTGGAGATTTAGCTCAGTGGTTCCAGCACCTGCCTCGCAAGCACAAGGTCCTGAGTTCGATCTGAGTAACCACATACAATGCTGGGCGTGATGACTCACATCCACCAACAATCAACCAGCAATCAGCACCACATACCACAGTGCCAGGCGTGGTGGCTCGTGCCTGTCATCCCAGCACTCGGGAGGCAGAGAAAGGAGGATTGCTGAGTTCGAGGTTTGCCTGGGCTACATAGTGAGCTCAGGGCCAGCCTGAACCCTGTCTCAAAAAAAAAAAAAAAAAGTTAGCCCAAAGGTTTGACTATCATGTGTACTGTTTTGATATATGCAGGGTTAATATAAGCTTACATTATTAAAAAGATATTAGGCAAATATTTGAAAATCAACATTAATCAGAAAGAAAAATGCTAATATTTTTTGCTTTAGCAAAATGAATACATTTATTAGTTTTTAAAAATAATTTTCTTAAATGTGCATATTTCTGTATTTAAAATGTTCATTTATCCATAAATATGGCATCAAACATGAACGAGATACAACTACTACCCTTGAGAAACTCATAGTGTGGTAGGGAAAAACAAAATAAACACCATAAAATATGAAGAGTGCTATAACAGGTTAGTATGTCAGTGCTTTAACAGGAAACCCTAATGCAATGCGAGACAGAGTGATGTATTGATTAATACGATGAGTGTCAGAAATATCAAACACAAATTTAGTCTGATTTGTGTATTCTTAGCAGTAAAGATGAATAAGAAAATTGTTTTAGTGTATAATTCACAAATTTGAACACATCGACAATATCTTCTGTTTAGCTAGCTTGTTAAGAAAGAAAAAGAAAGGAAAGGAAAACGTGCATAAAACCACATTCAAAATGATGTTTGGCATAACACAGATTTATGACAATCTCATATTGAGCGATGTTGAAAGGAATGCAACTGATCAATATAGGAAAAAGTTTCCAGAGCATATGAATACTTGAAAGCTACCTTCAAATATCAGAACTGCTGCCATATTTAAAAAAAATACTTTTGAAATATGATACTCTGAAAAAGTTCAGAAAGGAAACTTGTGATGGGACACAATGAGTTGTTTTCTAATAATTAGAACTAATCTGCAATTTTGAAACTTTTTCTGACCGTACTCACCTTAAATGTCAGTAAATAAGCTGCCAGGTATTAGAGTGTGAATTCATGCACGGAAAGGATAAACTTCATGTCCTCAAGTCAGGGTTTTTTAAGATTTCTCTGTCTGCAGTAGACATGCACTCTTTCTCAATCTCATAATCACTTTCACAGGTTTTCTCAGCATTCACATCCTTACATACTCAAAAATACACATATGCTGTGCATTTCTATGAACTGGCAGAACAATTGGAATCATAAAGAAAGGTGAAGGGATTTCTTAGGCAGGCACACAGAATCAAAGGCTCCAAAGGCAAGAGTGTCTGCCTTGGCTGTCTGCATGATTACAGGTGGAAGCACCTACGGTGGCCATGGGTGACAACAGATACAAGAGAATCCATTATGATCATCGGAATGCTCGAGAGACAGACAATCCAGGAGCCTTTCAGCTCAGGGAGATGGAAGCTTCAGAACAATAGGGATCGAGGGTGCAGCACGGATCCTAGGTCAACAGCCTGGAACCCCTCCGGAGGTCTCTGGGGTCATCCTGTGTTCATCCTGAAGAATGAACACAGGTGATGGTACTAAGAGGAGCTCATCCAAAGTGGAAACCTTCTCCTTCCTT
>PVIC010036258.1:0-18652 GCA_004025085.1 Thryonomys swinderianus
AGTACATTTTAATTATTTTGTGTTTTATTTTCAGTTTATAGTTAGTAGTACACAGAGGCAGAAGGAGGAATGTTTTTGAAAGTTCAAAATAACTTTCAGGTTTCTTCAGGCTCCAATTCATCTGATTTCTGTCTTTGATTTAGGTGACTGTGGAGAATTTTTTACGAGTATTAACTGGGAGGGTACCACCTAGCACTCCTCGGTCAAAACGTCTTCTTTCTGATGACAGAAGCAATATTCTTATTTATATGACAGGTAATTTCAGAATTTAGGGGTATATGTGCATAAATGAAACTTTTTTGGAAAGAAATTCCATAAAAAGAAATTTTAAACACATAAAATACTTTTTTGATTAAAATAGTTTGTTAGGTAGTTCTGTGTTCTTGTGATTCAGAATAACTCAAAATGATTTTTGAAAATAGTATTGGTTGATCCTTCCTAAACTGGAAAATCTAAAACTCGAATTGTTCCAAAATCGGAAATTTTTAAAACACCAACATTTTTGCTATAAGTGGAAAATTCCATATCTGACTTTATGTGACAGTTGTCAGAATGCAGGCATACTAAAATATTGTATAAATTATATTCAGGTGTGTGTTTGAGGTATATGTGACATATAACTAGTGTGTTTTCACAGAGTACCACCCTCCAAATTTCTCACTAGGTAGAAGCAAATATTCCAGAATCTTCTGGTCCCAGGCATTTTGGATAAGGGTTACCCTACCTTGTATTGTTCTGTGCTCTTCCTTGTTTTCATGTCTGTGCTTTTGCTGCTGCCCCGGTGCCTTCCATCCCATGTCCTGCTGTAGTATCTCTGTCTTCAGTTTTGTTCTCCTGTTAGTGGTCTTACCAAAGATTTAACAGAAACTGCAAATCTGTCTTTTTTCTCCCTAAAACTTTGTAATGATTTCATTTTGACTGAGTCTAAGATTTTTGTGCCTGTAAAATTAATTGACTGTAGATGCTTAAACCTTGTCCTGAAATTTGGTCTGGGCAGGGTTCATGAAATTACATTGTGAACATTCTCCCTAGATGTAGGATGTGGTAGTCTTTTCATCAAGGGCTTCATATATATAGTTATATATTTTACATAACATATGTGATGATTTAGTTATATTATTACTTAATTTCAGTCTGAGTTCTTAACACTTCTTCCTGTTCTAAGCACTTGACTGTTCTGTCCTCCAAACATTTGTTTAACCCTTTACTTCTGTTCATGATGCTCTCTTCCTCTGCTTTGCTACCTGATCGCTCCTTAACTTTTTAGCATTCCTCAGGAATTATTTCCTTTAGTGCTTTCCTTTGGAAAGGTGACCTATGTGTCCAGTTTCCATCTATTGTCCCTGTGTAATTAGTTATTAATGGATCCTTTTTTCTCCCAGAGAAGTTACCTGGTGCAAAGTTCACATTTTTTTTAATTGAATTCTTTATTGGTACAATTGATATACATCTCACAATCACACGTAACATTGGGGAATTTGTACCAATATATGACACAGTCAATTCTCATTTTTACCCATATCCCCACCCACCCACACCTCCCCACCCGCTATATACATGCTCTTTTATTTTCTTTCAGAATCATATTTATTCCTTCCCCTTATTACATCCCCACACCAAATTTCCTTTGGAATTTTCCCATTCTACAAAGACCGTCATACTTTCTAGAGCTCATTTGCATCTACAGGTGTTCATATCAATGAGAAGATCAGGTATTTGCCTATCTGTGATCTATTGATTTCACTCATTAGCATGTGCTCCAGGTGTATCCATTTGTACACAAATGAATCAATCTTGTCATTCTTTATGGCAGAATAATACTCCATTTTATAAAAAAAGCACATCTTTATCCACTCTCCAGTTGATGGGCATTTGGGTTGTTTCCAAGATTGAGCTATCATGAACTGAGCTGCTATGAACAAGGGTGCACATCTCTTTCCAATGTGATTTTTAAAATTCTTTTGGGTATATTCCTAGCAGGGGGATAGCAGGGTCAAATGGGACCCCTAGTCCTACTTTTCTGAGAAATCTCCACACAGATCTCCACAATGGTTGCACAAGTCTGCAATCCCACCAACAGCGGAGAAGGGTTGCTTTCTCCTCACAGCCTTGCCAGCATTTATTGTTGGTTGATTTTGTAGTCGCGGCCATTCTTTGTTGAGTGAGATGGTCTCAGTGTTGTTTTCATTTACATCTCTCGAATGACCAGTGGTGTTGAACATTTCTTCATATGCTTCTTAGCTGCTTTGACTTCTGCCTCTGAGAAGTGTATGTTCATTTCAGATACCCATTTTTGAATTGGGTCTTTAAACTTGGGTAGGCTGATCTGTTTAAGTTCTTTATATATTGTAGATGATAGCCCTTTGTCTGATAAACAGCTAGTAAAGATTTTTTCCCATGTTGTTGGCTGTCTTTTAGCAGTGCCAGTGACTTCTTCTGCTGTGCAGAAGCTTTTCAGTAGGATGAGATCCCATTTGTTGATTCTTTTTGCTAGTTCTTGTGCTGTAGAGGTTTTATTCATGAAGTCTCTGCCTAAGCCAATGTCTCCAAGAGTTTTACCTAATCTGTTTTGTATCAGGCTTATTGTTTCTGTTTTAATGTTTAAGTCTTGTATCCATTGTGAGTTTAGTTTTGTGCATGGTGAAAGAGATAGGTCTAGCTTTAGCTTTTGGCAGGTTGAAGCCCAGTTTTTCCAGCACCATTTGTTAAAGAGGCTGTCTTTCCTCCTTTGAGGATGTTTGGCTCCTTTGTCAAAGAGATAAGGTGGCTTAGTGTATCCGGGGTTGTTTCTGCATCTTCTAATCTATTCCACTGGTCCTCAGGTCTGTTACTTTGCCAGTACCATGCAGTTTTTATCACAGTGGCTTTATAGTAGAGTTTTAACTTGGGGATTGTAATACCCCCTGCCATGTCATGGTTGCTTAGAATTGCTTTTGCTATTCTAGGTTTCTTGTGTTTCCAGATGAATTTTTGTATTATTTTCTCTAGCTCCGTGAAGTATACCATTGGAATTTCAATTGGAATTGCATTGAATCTGTAAAGTAGTTGTGGGAGTATAGCCATTTTGACGATGTTGGTTCTCCCGACCCAGGAACAAGGGTTATCTTTCCACTTTCTGATTTCCTTTTCTATCTCATTTTTCAGAGTCCTATAGTTTTCAGAGTAGAGATCTTTCACTTCCTTTGTTAGGTTGATTCCTAGATATTTCATTTTTCTGGGTGGTACTGTGAAAGGGATTGACATCCTGATTTCTCTTTCAGTGAATCTGTTTGTGTAGACAAAGGCTGTTGATTTTTGAGCATTGACCCTGTGTCCAGCAACACTACCAAATCTGGTAATTAAGTCTAGTAGTCTTTTGGTTGAGTTTTTAAGATCCTCTAGATAGAGTTTCATATCATCAGCAAATAATGACAGTTTAACTCCTTCCTTTCCTATCTTTATTACTTTTATATCTTGTCCTGCCTGATTGCTATGGCTAATGTTTCCAGCACTATATTGAACAAGAGTGGTAACAGCCGGCATCCTTATCTCGTTCCTGATCTTAGTGTAAAAGGTTTCAGTTTTTGCCCATTGAGTATGATGCTGGCTGTTGGTTTCTCATAAATAGCTTGTATCAAATTGAGATAAAGTCCATTGATTCCAATTCTCTGTAGGGTTTTGATCATAAATGGGTGTTGGATTTTGTCAAATGTGTTTTTCTGCATCTATTGAGATAATCATATGGTTTTTGTCCTTGAGTCTGTTAATATAGTGTATTACATTGATTGATTTACGTATGTTGAACCAGCCTTGCATCCCTGGGATAATTCTGACTTGATCAGGGTGTATGATTTTCTTGATAACTCTCTGTAATCAGTTTGCCATTATCTTACTGAGGATTTTTGTGTCAATGTTCATTAGAGAGATTGGCCTGCAGTTTTCTTTTTTGGTGGGTTCTTTTCCTGTCTTTGGAATCAGGGTGATGGTTGCTTCAAGGAATGATTTGAGGAGTACTGCTTCCCTTTCGATTTCATTAAAAAGATTGAGAAGTACTGGTATTAACTCTTCTTTAAAAGTTTTGTAAATTCAGCAGTGAAGCCGTGAGGACCAGGGGTTTTCTTTGTTGGTAGGTTATTACATTTTCAATTTCCCAGATTGATATCAGGTTGTTTAACTTTTTTTTTTTTTTTGAGACAGGGTTTCGCTTTGTAGTTCAGGCTGGGCCTGAGCTCACTATGTAGCCCAGACAAGCCTTGAACTCAGCAATCCTCCTGTCTCTGCTGTTTAACATTTTTATATCCTCTTCATTCAGTTTTGGAAGTTCATATGAGTCTAGGAATCTATCCATTTCTTCTATCCATTTCTTCCATCTTCTTGGAGTATAGATTTTCAAAGTACATGTTTATTATGCTTTGGACTTCTTCTGGATCTGTGCTGATTTCCCCATTTTCGTTCCTCATAGCATGGATTTGAGCCTTTTCCTTCCTTTGTTTGATAAGGTTGGCGAAGGGTCTGTTGATCTTATTTATCCTTTCAAAGAACCAACTCTTTGATTCATTGATTCTTTGTATTGTTCTCTTTGTCTCCATTGCATTAATTTCTGCTCTGATCCTTATAATTTCCTCTGTAGTATGTGCTTTGGGTTTCTTTTGCTCCTCTTTTTCTAATTGTCTGAGGTTCATCGTTAGATTGTTTATTTCAGTTTGCTCTATTTTCCGAGTGTAGGCATTCACTGCTATGACTTTCCTTCACAGAACTGCTTTCATTGTGTCCCATAAATTCTTGTATGTTGTGCTGGGGTTGTCGTTTAGTTGTAGAAACTGTTTAATTTCTTCTTTAATTTCTTTCGTGGCCCATTGGTTGGTTAACAGAGTGTTGTTCAATTTCCATGTGTTTGTGAGGATCTTGGAATTTCTCCTGCTATTTCAGCTCCAGTTTCAAGGCACTATGGCTTTAGTTAACCATCTCCAAGAATCCTGGTGTTTGAGTTTCACTTTGCTCTATTTCCCTTTTCTCTGAATTTCCCTGTGGTGGTGATCTTTGTGTCTGATTTTTTGTACATTTTCTCATTTCTACCCTTTCGTTGTTACTAATGCTGTTCTTTGCCTGATGACAGGGCAATGTTTGTTGCTGGTCTCTATTTTTTGGATGTGGCACCTTCCTGGGGTGTCCTTGAATCTGTAATGACCCTCGAGAGTTCTCAGTTCTGACACATCCTGGGAAGTATTTGAGCAGAACAATCACATCATGTTTGTTACCATAATACAATCAATGCCAGTATCAGTATTAAACTCATTAAATAAAAGGAAAAGTTTTGTTAAATTCTATTCTGAAGACTTTAAGCTTATGAGTTACCTCTATGTCCATATGCCAAAATTTAGAATTAATCAGCAGTGTGTATACAACATGTAGATCATAAATGTACCCCCGCAAACCCTTTGGGGATAAGAGGTCACTGGGGAATCAGGGAGGTAGGGGGACAGAAGGAGAGTGAAATAAGGTTAGCAGATTTATGAAGACCACCTATACTCTAGAACCTCATATATGCCAGCGGGTAATAGAGGATAAAAGGGCATATATAAATCAGTACCAATTGTATGCTATAAGACCGTTCAAGACTTTGCACACCTTCTTATAATAGTACAGGAGAAGAAATAGGGCAGCTTAAGTCTTTTACTTCTGGGTATTGCTTCTGACAGGAAGATAGGAGAGGGTGTGGGGACAAGAGGTGAATAGAAGTATCTAGGAGTAGATGGCAAAATAGAAGCTAGATTCCCTTCTTTTTTATCTTGCCTGGTCTCTCAGCGCGGCTCCAGTGTGGAGGGATACAGGAAATGGCTCCAGCTCCTCTTGGACCTGAGTCCTCATAATGCAGCTCTGGAGTGGGGTTGGGCCCGGCCGGTGGGCCTCAATCCTCTGTGGTGGGGATGGCGCCCAGAGTCTGTACCTGACTCATCACTGCCTGGCTCTGGGGTGGAGCGGGCTGGTGGGCAGGCCTCAGTCCTCTGCCGCCTCCGGGAATGGAATCCAAAGTTCACATTTATAATTGTGCTCTCGAAGACTTCTGATCTTCTTGGCTTGTTCCATGTTCTTATTCATTCTTAGTTTCTAAATACCCTTTAACTTTAATTACTTTCCTGTTTGGGTAGCTATTATCTGCACTATCTTTTGAATCCCAAGGTGTCATCAATTATGTTTTTCATGTTTTATCAATAGTACTGGTCTTAGAATTATGAATATTTATCAAAAGATGGTCACATTTTTCAATTGACCTTCCATTCAACTGATAATTTTTAGATGTCCTATGGCAAGATAGTTAATAACCCCACCTGATGACATTTCTTCATTTTGCACTTATTTACAACTTAATAAATTCTTTTAGTTCATAAATTTTATAATTTCAGTAGAATTAACAAAGGAAATATTTCATTTTATCTCCCCTGAAAACTTTAAGAAAATGTCTTGTTTTTGGCAAAGGACATGAAGTACAACTTTGTAGCTCACTAATGGATTTCCTCATTTCTTTTCTTGGTTGTCTTGGTGCTGTTTCAGATTAACTTCAGCCTTAATCTACACCGTGCGGTATCCTAAACTGTCATGTGTGTTAACTCATTTCATCCTGTGGCAGCTTGGTGATCTTGGTGCTGATGATATTCAGGATTGGCTCATGTGCTTGTCTGGGTGGTGTGGTGCACACTCGCATCTGGTTGAGTTAAGAGGAAGCTGAAATCTAGTTTAGGTTGCTCTGCATGAAAATAGGTGCCTTGCATCTAAAGGGAGAGAGGAATATTTTGCCGTGTGGTGACCATAGTCAAAAACCACGTGTGATGTCACAGAGCACACTGAGTGCCTCCAGGGGAAAGCACTAAAATAGAGTTTTTTCTACTTTGTTGTCCATTAGAAGGTTCCTGTAATAAACCTGCACAAAGAACTGTATAAGCAAACAGTAAGTGATGGTTCTGCTAATGTTTCTCTTTTTGTGGGTAAGGAGACTGAGACATAGGTTAAGTTATTTGCCTAATGTAGCACAGTCAGTAAGTGGCACAGCTAATGTCTGACTCTAAACAGACTAGCTTTTTTGTGCATACCACTAAGTGTCACAGTCTTCGGGCCGACTCTCCCAGCTTTGTTCTCAGTTGTGGTAAAAGCATCACTTTTTAGGTGAGAACTGCAGTGCATGCTGTGAATGGTACTAGCATGCCGTGGGACTAGCTGTGTGTGTCTTCAGCTCCCTTTCTCACAAAAATGTTTGTCTGGTATTCGAAAGTTTGTATGGGTGCAATAAATTTCTGACATAATAATGGAACCAGTGGAAGAATATAAATGTGGGTTTCTGGTAAGAATGATGGAAAAGCAAGATATAGCTGCTGTTTTTTATATAGTCTATCATTCTGTTTGAATGGATATGGCAGAAAATTAAACTTGCTTTCACAATATGTATTTTAGAGTATAAATTAAATGATATTAAAATATTATATCAAATAATCATACTTATCTGGATGTATGGAGTTTACATTTAAAAATATCCACTTGATTTTTTTTTACAAGGACATGGTGGAAATGGTTTCTTGAAATTTCAAGATTCTGAAGAAATTACCAACATAGAACTTGCGGATGCTTTTGAACAGATGTGGCAGAAAAGACGGTAATTAGCTAGTGACTTCTTTTTATAACATAGATTAACACTTAATATTCCATGATAGATCTGTAGTTCTTATTCTATAAAATTTTAACTTAATTTTGCTCTTTCCTTCTAGTCTTTTAAACTTGTATTTGTTCTTTCCATTGAAGTGAGTTTTTTAGAAGAAAAACTTAGTGTTACGATACAGTATGAAAAAGTTGAGCTTTTAAAATCACATCTCTTAACATCTTCTTTAGAGGACACAGAGTTTCTTCCATCAAGTTCCCAACCATGTTATTCATGGAAATTCTAATTTTCAATTTATTTTTCAGTTTGTACCTACTTGTCTTACTTTTTATCATGTCCTCTAGTTCTCAGTGTGATAGCAGTGTATTATTTATTTGTAAAAACTATTGAAATTAAATCAGAATAAAGTTTGTGACTTCACTCACATTGTGGATGATATTTTGTTGTAATCTTTGGTAAGGATCTTAAGGTGAAGTTGTCATATCCATGACTTAAAGTAGAATTGCTTTATATTAATTACCTGTAGTCAACAATATGTGTTCTCTACTTAAGACACATGCAGGAACATGATGCTTTCTCAGCCTTCAAAGTGTCTACAGTAGAAAAGAGAGATGTGTACACAGCTGTGCCATACAATAATTGTCTATGTTGAGAGATAACTGTAAGCAATCTGGAAGCATACGCATTTATTGAATGTATAGTAGGCACATATCAGTGTTTTACACGTGTCCTCTAATCTAATAGCAACTCCGAGGCAGATGTCATTCTGATTTTCACAAATGAGCAAACCTAGGTGCAGAAAGCTTAAGTTAACTTGGCAAACTTTACACAGCTACTAGTGCCAGAGCTAGGATTTATGCCAGAGTGGTCTGATCACAGAGCTGCTCTTACTTGTTTTACTGTACTGCCTTTCATAGTGTTAGATTTTTCTGGTCTTGAGGCTCTTCCACAAATTTTGTCTCAAAACGAATGTGTCATGGATCGTGCCTCCCATCCTTGTCTTGGTTATTGTGGTTCAAGATTCTGTGCTTCCTGTTCTAGAAGGATCACTCACTGTTTACTTAGACCCAGTGCCTGAGGCCAACTTTCCAGAAAGCCTGTCTCCTTCATTCTCCTCTACCAGCTGCCAACTTAGTGTAAAACAGAGATCTGGGGATGCTGTTCTCCCACCAAAAGCCCAGCTCAGACAAACAGTACTTTGGAGGTGTCCTCAAAGTTGTGGAGGATGAGATCCCAGCTTCGTGGGGTATCTTCACAAATTAGCCCTATACCACTTCTGAAACCGGTTCTCTTTGTTCCCCTAAATTTACTATATGCTCTGAGTACACCAAATTATTCCCTTTCTCCAAGTTTTTCTATTTTCTCACAGTAGGTGTTTTTCCTCTGCTGGAATGTTCTCTCCTCTATTGGAGAAAATGATGCTCACTCTGAACTGTCCATGTTGGGCACCTCCTTTCCCTGACCTGCATGTCTTTGCAGTTCCCTCAGGCCCTTTCTCAGGCTCAGAGAGGCTCTGACTGCGAGACAGCCCTGGGAGGGCAGAGCTGACTGTCCCAGAGCAGAGCCAGCCGCTGAATGCTCACTGAATATTTGCAGCAACTGTCTGTAATAGTGGAAGTTCACATTCCAGTTCAGTTATGCATTAATCTTTTATCTTTGTCTTACACTGTGAAACCCATGAGAGTGGTGGCTAAATACAACACAGTAACTATGTATATTACAGATGTCTTAATTTATTCCTCCTGAAGTCTAGCTCAGTTTCGAGGACGTGTTGTATGTCAGATAAATAGCTGCTGAACTGAATATTGGTTTGATTTCTCAGGTAGGACAGACATGGGAGAGGAAGTTTGAGGCAGCTCCTTTGTAACAAACCCATCATTCCCTATTGAGATGATTTCCCTGGAGAGGTTTATGCCTTTAATTTTTATTTTTTCCATACGAAGATTGAACATAGTCCTCCCTAGGTGTCCCCAACTTACTTCTGTCTCTCCCTCTCTCTCTCTCTTTTTCCCTCTCTCTTTCCTTCTCTGTCTCTCTGTCTCTCTGTCTGTCTGTCTCTCACTAAATTGCTAAGTCACTCAGGCTGGTCTTAAATTTGTAATCCTCTTGCCTCAGATTCCCAGAGTGCTGGATTACAGCTATGTCATCATGCCCAGCTTACTTTAACTTTTTTAATGCCAAATTTCTGTTGCGAATTTAACTGAAAACTTTCCAAATGTTGAGCTGATGAAATGGCTGAGATGTGACTCAGACATCTTATAGAAGTATTGTAGAAATGATCAGCAGCATGATCTCACTTTTTTTCAGCTACAACGAGCTACTGTTTATTATCGATACTTGCCAAGGAGCATCCATGTATGAGCGGTTTTATTCTCCTAACATAATGGCTCTGGCTAGTAGCCAAGTGGGTGAAGACTCCCTTTCGGTAGGTGTATTTATTTGCTCCATCTATAAATGAAATATCCTTGGGGTGCATAGCTGTTTGTGAAATCGCTGCATATTATTTATAAATATGTATCTGTTTAACTGAGAAGGAAACTTGTTTTTTTTTGAGACAGGGTCTCGCTTTGTAGTTCAGGCTGGCCCTCAGCTCATTATGTAGCCCAGGCCTCAGCAATCTTCCTGTCTCTGCCTCCCGACTGCTGGGATTACAGGTGTGAGCCTCCACGCCCGGCACTGTGGTAGTGGTATTGGTTGCTGGTGGGTGTGAGTCACCACGCCCAGCATTGTATGTGGTTACCAGGAATTGAACTCAGGACCTTGTGCTTGTGAGGCAGGCACAGGAACCACTGAGTTAAATCTCCGGCCTGGAAACTTGTATTTTAAACCTTTCATTTCAGTGATACCATCAGATATTTACTTTTTTGTTTCTTTGTTTTCATAGCATCAACCTGACCCTGCGATTGGAGTCCATCTTATGGATAGATACACATTTTATGTCTTGGAGTTTTTAGAGGAAATTAATCCAGCTAGCCAGACTAATATGAATGACCTTGTAAGTAGTTACTTAATTTGACTTTGTAACACTTAGGTATGCTAATCTTTTTATTTTTTGAGACAGGGTCTCGTTTTGTAGTTCAGGCTGGCCCTGAGCTCACTGTGTAGCCCAGGCAAGCGTGGAACTCAGCAGTCCTCCTGCCTCTGCCTCCCAGAGGTGCTGGGATGACAGGTGTGAGCCACCATGCCCGGCACTGTGGGATGTGGTACTGATTGCTGGTTGGCATGAGTCACCACACCCAGCATTGTTGTATGTGGTTATTGTGATGGAACACAGGACCTTGGCATTTGTGAGGCAGGTGCTGGAACCACTGAGCTAAATCTCTGGCCCTAGGTATGCTAATCTTATGCACTATGTGAAGTCCCTATTCCTTGAAGTTGTGTGGGTACTGTTTCAGATGTTGAACTGTGCCTGCTTAAACCATTTTGACTGCATTTTTGTATTGCTTCTCTCCTCATCACAGAAGGTCAAAGTTTTAGCCCAGCTTATTTTCTATTCCTGAGGTAGCTTTCTGTTTTCATTCATTTGCTGCTGCTTTTTTTCCCTGTCAGATCCATCTTTGGAAATTCTGTTTTCTCTTTAGGGGTGAAATTAGATGATACTTCATCTAGGAAGTCTTTCCAAGTTCTTCCCTGTTAGAACTTATTTTATCTTATCAGAGCTTCCACTGAACTTTATGTCCCGGTAATGTTTACCAGTCTGTCATCTTTTATTGACCGGACTAATTGAGTGGAAGTCTTTAAAAAAGACTATGTTTTCTATGTCATAGAACTTAGTGAGAGTACCTGGTGTATTTGTAGATGCTCACTGAATATTTATTGAAGGAATGAAGGGACGTGGTGACAATACACATTTTTTTGCCTCCTTTCAATGTAGTGGGGTTAGTGATTACATTTTTTACAGAAGAAGTACGTATTCAGGTTTGAATGAAAAGAAATGTAGCACTTGCTAGGGAAATAGAAAACCTGCAGGTGCACAGAAGTTGTGTTAAGGGGCGATCTCGCCTTTGACAATAAACAGGTGGGTTAGCTTGCGGAGAGTCTGTGGCAAGGAGAGATGTGGGTAGAGGCTAAGGGAATCAGGTTGGTATAATAAGCGTTCTTCAAAGTAATGGATGATTGCAAAATAAGCGGAGTATATTTATGTTAGAAGCAAAGAAAGTGGGATACTTACTGTTGGCCACTTACTGACTGTTCTTTGGTACACGTTCTCTGTTTTCTTTGGCAGGGCCCTAATAAGGTGCATTAAGTTGCTTGTAAAGGAGCACTTGGAGAGCATTCGGTACACCTAGCATTTCAACCTGATCTCTGCTTGTTTTATGTTTTATTTTGTTTCTTCAGTCTTTCATTTGTTGGTAGCCCTACTGTTTGGCATTTTATGTTTTGGAACCTTCTTCTTTCGTCCTTTTTTCCTACTGTTCACTTTAAGAAGCAAATTAAGTTTCTGTTCTTAATTTCCTTACCCTTCCATTCCCCTCTCCTGCTCTGCTGTGATTGCTGTGCCCACAGTCTGTCCTCATGGGCCACAGTGCTGTGGGCCTTGCTCTTACTGGTGGGCGTGAGTGGGACTTGTTCCGTAACTCATGCTTCAGAAAACCAGCTTTGAAAACCCCCTTTGCAGCTGTTCCTTTTTTAGAAGTGTTATTTCTCATCCATAAATCCTGCGTTTCTTTTCTTTTTTGAGACAGGGTCTTGCTTTGTAGTTCAGGCTGGCCCTGAGCTCACTATGTAGCCCAGGCAAGCCTGGAACTCAGCAGTCCTCCTGCCTCTGCCTCCCGAGTGCTGGGATTACAGGCGTGAGCCACCATGCCAGGCACTGGTATGTGGTGCTGATTGCTGGTGGGTGTGAGTCACCATGCCCAGTATTGTATGTGGTTACTGGGGATCAAACCAGGGACCTTGTGCTTGCTAGGCAGGCGCTGGAACCACTGAGCTAAATCTCCGGCCCAATCCTGCTTTTCTTAAAAAAAACAAAAAACAAAAAACTAAAGTCCTATATTTAAGTTTCATGCTTTTGTGATATAGAACCTACCATCCTTTTTCTACCATGTTGTGTTTATTCTTCTCTAACTTGACTTAATGGCTTCAGATGAATGGGACCACGTCTCTTCGATCTTTGTACCACCTGGGTGTGGAAGGGTGTAATGTGAACTGCATGTAATAGACACTATGCTTCACAGGATGAGTTAATGTATGTCATGTGGCTGCCTTTGGTAATTCACTGATTGGAATATTGGGGTTAATTACGATGAACACAAAAATCGCTGTAACATTTTCATAAGCAATGAATTCGTGGTTTTCACATTGTACTTTTTGGAGTGCTAGAGTGGCGCTGTCTTGGGTTTATTTTCCTCATGGATAGACTCAGAGAGCCGACTCATTTATGAAAGGTGCATTGTGTCTAAGCTAGAGCAGGAGGCAGTGAGGGGGAGCTGTGCCCACTTCCTGCAGTCCAGAGCAGCTCTGCGGGAGTCTGCTTTACACATTCAGTTACCTTGTGATGCTTCATTTGGATTTTAAGTTTGTATCAAAGGATGTGATTATAAAACGTTAGAAAACTTCTCTTGTAGAGCAAGATACTGAACAGGGTAATAGAAACAGGAAAGCAATTCCATTGTTTCATGTTGAGTGTGGGTTCTCCATAGATTTTAGGGTTTACCTGTTGTCCTAGGTCCTTCCTTGGGCAGCTTCCCATTTATTACTCTTCTCATGTCTATATAATTTTTTTAGAATATCAGATATTATGATGGGGCTCAAAGTTTAGTCTTTAGAACCATAGACTTTTTAGATGGAGAGAGCTTTTAAAATATACTACCTTCTACTACCTTGTGTCATTGAATTTAATAAAAGTTGTATGTGTATGTATTCATGTGTGCATTTATTTGTTTTCTTTTTAAAATTTGTTTTTTTCTTTTGTTTTTCTTTCTTTCAGTTTCAAGTGTGTCCCAAGAGTCTGTGTGTATCTACCCCTGGACATCGCACTGATCTTTTTCAGAGGGACCCTAAAAATGTCCTGATAACTGATTTCTTTGGAAGTGTTCGGAAAGTTGAAATTACAACAGAGACTATTAGTTTGGAACGGGATTCAGAAATCACAGAAAGCAGGTATTTGTTTTAAATTATTATTTGAGTAGAATATTATAGTCTCACAATTTTTTGGTGTTTATAAAACATCCTAACAGATGAAAGTTGATGTCAGTAAGTAATTTAATTTTTACTCCATCTTCATTTTATGTAGTCTCTCTGCATTTCAGATTTAAGGGGAAAGCTGTATATATTAGCAGGAAGCTCAGATAAGGATAGGATTATGTTGGGATCCCAGAGTACAGTGTTGGCAGTAGTGCTGTTGGCACTTGCTAAGAAGGCCTGAAGCTTTACCCATAACCAGCCATCAAGGGCCATACTTTTCTTTTGGAGCTCTTGATAATTCATGAGAGAAAAGCAAAAGAGGGGGAAAGCCAGGTTCTCCCTTCTTTTTTTTTTTTGAGACAAGGTCTTGCTTTGTAGTTCAGACTGGCCCTGAGCTCGCTATGTAGCCCAGGCAAGCCTTGAACTCAGCAATCCTCCTGCCTCTGCCTCCTGAGTGCTGGGATTACAGCAGGTTCTCCCTTCTTGAGGATGGATTATTATGTGTGAGCAGCAAATCTGTGTACATGTTTGTATGGAGAAGTAGAAAAATTTGTGTAAGTTTTAGGAATATGTATAATCTTTTTTTCTGTAATAATTTTTAAAGGCGGTATGCCTGATTAGGATTTAGAATGGCTTAGTTGATAGCCACTTTCTTGGAATATGTAACAATATGTTTTGCTGTCCATCCACCTTTGTTATTTGATGCTTTTGAAAATTTATATTCCAGGGAACTTTTTTTTTTTTTTGAAACAGGGTCTCGCTTTTGTAGTTCAGGCTGGCTCTGAGCTCACTATGTGTCCAGGCAAGCCTCGAACTCAGCAATTCTCCTGTTTCTGCCTCCTGAGTGCTGGGATTACAGGCCTGTGCCACCACACCCAGCACTGTGGAATGTGGTATTGATTGCTGGTGGGCATGAGTCTCCACTCCCAGCATTGTATGTGGTTACCGGGGATCGAACTCAGGACCTTGCGCTTGCGAGGCAGGCGCTGGAACCACTGAGCTAACCCTCCGGCCCAGGAACTTTTTTCTGAGACAGGGTCTCATTTTGTAGTTCAGGCTGGCAGGGAACTTTCTTAGATTACCAAATGACATCATATGCATTTTTCAGTTTTGAGAATTTCAGATGTTTCTAGTTGAATTTCTGACTGTGGAAAGAATGAATAAAAAATAGCACAAGTACTTATGAAGATTTAAAATTAATATTATTTCTGTTTTGAATATTAAAAGACTTAGTTTTATTCTTTCAGTTAATTTTTTTGTTGGAAATTCCTAAAGGACTTAGGGATTTTTTGCCCATATTTCCAATAACTGTTGACTTCAAAGGATTTTTAAGGCAGCAGTTAAAATGCCCGAACAGTATTACTTTTATTTATTATCTAAATAGCTTTCAAATTATCTTTGTAAAAATGGTTGAGCTGTACTTTACTAATTAGGGGTAATGTCATGTATTTTACCAAATGTATTTTACAGTTTTTCTTGAACTTAAGCCTATAAATGGTACTATTTAGTTTTTCTTAACCACCTAAGCATTTAATTTCCTTTTGGGAAGGGTCATTTTTATACTTATGTGTCTGTTTTTTATTCTCACAATATACAATGTAAAATATATAGCAACTGAGTAATAAAAATGATTTTTGCTAAGTTTTGTTATATCTTCTGAAAAGGTGGAATTTTGCTTTCAATTTTTCTCTATATTAGCTTGAAAAGAAAGATTGTTAGTGCCAAAAATTGTCTTATCTTTGAGGAGAAAATTATCTTAAAAGCCAGATAACACGTACTGTTATACTAGAGCACCCTCGAGTGTTTATAAATGCATTCTGTTTTGGAAGTTGCTGTTTGCCAAAGTGTTTCATAGTTGTGGCGAAAGTCTGGGGTGGTCACAGGTGCCTGTCATCCCAGCTACTGTGGGAGTTTAAGCAGGAGGTGTGTTTGAGCCTAGGAGTTAGAGGCCAGCCTGTGCAGTGCAGTCAGACTCCATCTGTTTAAAAAATTGCTGCTGTAGTTTATTCAATGTAATTTATGAGAATTAAGTTTCTATTTTGCACTCCAGGATTTTTTATATGAATACTATAAATATTACCTCAATGTTTGTGGTGTTATTTACATGCAAATATGAGTTGCAGTTAGAAGTTTATTTAAAGAAAAATATGTCCACCAAAGATCAGATGATATACATCCCAAGCTCTGTATTTTATTAAGAAAACTATAGGCTAGAAGGTATTATATGTATTTTTTTCATACCTCAGGTAAAATATCAATACAAGGCTATTATAATTGATAGTTTTATTTTAAAATATTACTTCCTATATATTAAGGAAATAATGCAATTCTTTCCAATTAGTCTTACAAATATTTCATGTAATGATCTAATCAGATCTGATAGAAAACTTTAGTATGTGAAACTGACTAGAGTAGCTGTATGATGTAAGAATTGGTTTTGTATTTTTTGAAACTTAGGTATATTAAGCAAGAGAAAGTTACAATGCTACACTGAATGTAGCAGAGCAGATACCTCTTTGACATACTTGTTTCATTTCCTCTGGTCATTTAATCCAGAAATGATATTGGTGCTTTACTTGGTAGTTCTGTTTTCAAGTGTTTGAGGAACCTCCATGCTGTTTTCCCTTCCCTGGCAGGGGAAGGGAAATGTATATCCCCTCCCTGGCAGGTGTTTCCTTCTCTCCATGTACCTGCCCACATGTACTTGTTATCTTTTGTCTTTTTTTTTGAGACAGGGTCTCGCTTTGTAGTTCAAACTGGCTCTGAGCTCACTATGTAGCCCAGGCAAGCCTCGAACTCAGCAATCCTCCTGTCTCTGCCTCCTGAGTGCTGGGATTACAGGCGTGAGCCACCACACCCGGCACTGTGGTATGTGGTATTGATGGCTGGTGGATGTGAGTCTCCATGCCCAGCCTTGTATATGGTTTCCGTGGATCGAACTCAGGACCTTGCGCTTGGGAGGCAGGCGCCAGAACCACTGAGCTAACCCTCCGGTCCTCTTTTGTCTTTTTCAAAGGGGTCATTCTAACAAGTAAGCAGTGTGGTTTTAATTTGCATCACCCTAATGATTATGATGTTGATCATTTTTTCCCCCATTTTTTGAGAAACGTTTACTTAGATCCTAAGTTTTTAAATTGGGTTATACATTTTTTCCCACCTGAGTAAATACCTAAGAGTGAGACTGCTTATAGAAATGCATGCTTAGCTTTAGAAGAAATGTCAAAACTTGTACAAGGACTGTATCATGTGGCTTTCCTACAAATAATTGCTCCATGTCTTTGCTCTTGGTGATTTTTTCTTTTCATTTTAGCTACTCTGGTGGTATGTTGTGGTAACTCACCTTGATTTAACTTTTCCTATCCTCCATGAGTAAGGGTGTTATGTATCATTTCATGTGTTTATTGGTTATTTCACTGTCTTTCTTAAGGTCTCTTGTCAGGTCTTTTGCTCAGGGATTTTGTTACTAAATATGGGTTATTTTTCTTTATGAACACTAGTTTTTTTGTCAGGCATATGAGTGACATAGTATTCTTTTAAAGTCTGTAGTTCACCTTTTGTTTCTTAGTGGTGTCTGTTTTTTTTTTTGCTTTTTGGAGACAGGGTCTCGCTTTGTAGTTCAGGCTGGCCCTGAGCTCACCATGGTGCCCAGGCAAGCTGCCGCGAACCCAGCAATCCTCCTGTCTCTACCTCCCGAGTGCTGGGATTACAGGCTTGAGCCACCACGTCCGGCATTGTGGTATGTGGTGTTGATTGTTGGTGGGCATGAGTCTCCACACCCAGCATTATATGTGGTTACCAGGGATTGAACTCAGGTCCTTGCGCTCGCGAGGCAGGCGCCGGAACCACTGAGCTAACCCTCCGGCCCTTAGTGGTGTCTTTTGAAGAGGAGGAGATTTCCTGTTGCTGAAGCTCAGTTATTGCTTTGTCTTTGCACTTGGTGTCTTTTGTGCACGGAATCTGTACAACTCAAGTCCTAAAGATTTTCCTCTACATGGTTAGATCCACTTCATTTATAAATTATCTTGTGAGTTTCTTTTAAAAAAAGAAGCTAACTGCTAATTTGATTGGATTTGGATTGACTCAATCTGAGGATTAAAGATAGATTAAAAATATTGGGTTCTTCATCTTGACAATTATTTGGGTAAATATGGGGTAAATATCTTGACAGTTATTTAGATATTTTCTTTGTTCACTGCTCAAATACATCAATTCTATATAGGTATTTTTATAATGTACTGTATTAGAGAATCTTATTGATCTTTGTGGTGATCAACCCAATCCCAGTCAAAAGTCCGGCAAGCTCTTTATTTTTTCTGAATAGAGATTGACAACCTGATTCTAAAATTTTTGTGAAGATGTAAAAGCTTCGCTATAGTTTATATCATTGAACCAATGAATTCTATGTATGTATGAATCCTGTATATGAACCAGTTAGCTCTGTGTGTTTGCTAGGAAAGTGGGCCCTCAGTATACACATTGCACAGAAATATCTGTCTTAGAGTTAAATAGTATTGTATAGAATAGTGAAACTTTGTGACCAAAGTATTTATAGAAAACTACTAATAAATTGATAAGATTGTAAAACTGTATGAACCCAATGAAATAGCTCAAATGATAATTGGCAGGATTTCTGTCTTTTCTTTTTTTATATTTTTCAAAGTGGTTAATTTATTCATTAATTAGTATAATTCTGCATTATCTATAGCATCTTATTTAGCCATTTATTTTATATTATTACATATAAATGTTTGTTACTTCAGTTATTCATGATCTTATTAGAGTGGAATTTCAAAAATTGAATGAGGCCGGGCGTGGTGGCTCACGCCTGTAATCCCAGCACTCGGGAGGCAGAGGCAGGAGGATTGCTGAGTTCGAGGCTTGCCTGGACTACATAGTGAG
>PVIC010036259.1:0-18648 GCA_004025085.1 Thryonomys swinderianus
GGGGGCAGAAACTGGGGGTGTCGCTCCGAGCAGCTAGAAAGAAGAAAATAGCCTTTTAGCTTGTTCACAGCAGCTGATGGCCCTGGGCTCTGGAGACCTCAGCAGAGGTCAGGCCAGGGCGTAGGAGGAGTCAGGCCTCAGTGGACAGGTGGGTGACACCAGCCCATGCCAGTCAGGACCAGCCAGGCCACACTAGATGAGGCCACAGCCAGCCTCCCATGGTAGAGTCTGACAGTGGCACAGGGCCCCTCCTCCAACATTTCCTAAACCAGGGGTTGAAGGACAGCTCACTTGCCTTGAGGCCTCAGCCAAGGAAGGACCCATCTTGCCCCCGGGTTTTACCAATACCCCCTTGGGGTGAAGAAGATGTAGTGAGTTCCAACCTGGTTCCTTTTTTTTTTTTTTTTTTTTCGATACAAGGTCTTGCTCTGTAGTAGTTCAGGCTGGCCCTGAACTCACTTTGTAGCCCAGGCAAGCTTGGAACTCACAGCAATCCTCCTGCCTCTGCTTCCCGAGTGCTGGGATGACAGACGTGCACCACCATGCCTGGCATTATGGTATGGGGTGCCAGGGATCGAACTTGGGGCCTTACACTTGCCAGGCAGATACTGGAACCACTGAGCTAAATCCCTGGCCCCCAATCTGATCCTGGCAGCTTCTGGGTTGCAGTAACACACCACACATGTCTCTGGCCAATCCTCTGGCCAGGATAGAGAAGTATGGCCCATCACACCCAGAGTGAAAAGCCTGAAACAGGAAATACTGTAAATGCCTGCCACCACTCACTAACTCTGTGAAATGAGCAGAGGACTTTTAGTCGTTCCAGCCTCAGTTTCCGCATCTGCCCAATGAGCTCAGTACTGCTTAGCTCAGCGATGACTGACTACAGGACTACAGCAAATGGTGTAATGTGTGATATTTAGCACCGTGCCCACAGGAAATGACAGCTATTAGCGGCAGGCCTCCAGACGTGGGCACACACAGACTTCAGGGGCAGACAGACCTGAATTTTGACTCAAGATTCCAAAGAGAGGCAGTGCGGAGTGACATCGGCTCCCCCAACCTCCTTCGTGCCCAGCCATGGTACTGGCAAGAGGACGATCTCAGAATGCAGTGAGCAGGCTGCTTCCTTTCGTGGCCATCACTGAGCTACCACGACCCCAGAGAAGTTCAGTCCATTGACACTTTAGACCGAAGCAAGAATTGTGACAGGCATCACTCCATGTGTCTTCCTTCCTGTGTCCACAGGAAGGTTACGTCTCCCTCTCTTTCCAAAGAGCTGAGCCAGAAGCGGAACATACAACCCACACCTACTCAAAAGGATGACACACCCCAGGTTGTAGGGACACTATTAAATTCAGTGGATTGGCAGAGCAGTCCGGTTTCACAGAAGGAAGAAACACACACTCTTCACTGAACGCTCACAGTGCTGAAGAGGAGGAGAAGGGACCTGGAATCCCACCCACCCTTCAGGGGCGAGGCCCAGAGGCTCCCCTTCCCTGTACAGACCGTCCACACCGATGTGCGTGTGACTGGAAAAGGCGAAGATAAAGATGAGAGAAACAGGTAACAGTGACGTCAGCTATGTGTTATGTAAGAAAAGAGAAACCAAGACTGTATAATATGCAGAAACCCACTGGGGAAATGCTCTGGCTCGCGAAACATCATGAATCAAAAGATGGTTATGTATTTACTGGTCAGCATGACCCGGCTGGGGGAGGAGTAGTCTGATTTATTAGGCCCATTTCCTTAAGTAAGCTCTGTTATGACTATTTATACATGCTTACTGTATCTCTTCTTTGGGTTGTATCTTTAAAAAACCCTGCATTATATTAATTGCCCATTTCTCAGTGCCCGGTATGCTGTGTGACCCAGCGCACAAACTGTGTTACGAGAGGCCCCAAGTAGGCTGAGTCAGAGTCTACAACTCCTCCTCAGACTGTGAGCACCTCGAGGACAGGAACCGTGATTTATCCACACTCAGCGATGGAACGCAGCGACAAGTCAGAAAGGCCCAGGTCCCAGTCCAAGTGTGCTGACTGCCATGTGACCTTGGGCAAGTAAGGTGACTTCCCTGAGCCTCTGCTTCCTCATCTGGCACGCTGTCAAACTAAATGAGATCATGCCTGCAAAGTGCCTGGCGTCCATCCGCTCACTGAAGGCCCGGTGAATGGAGGCTCTCGGATCTGGCTAGCGTCCAAGCCACGTTTGTTGAATGTGAGCACTTCTCTCTGAATTTTAATTCCTTGCTTTGTAGTTTCCAATTCAAACTCTCGAGGCCCCAGCCTAACTCCACAGAATGTACACTGGAGGCCATCAGTGCTCTGGGAAGTCAGATGAAGAGAAGCCAACAGCCAGAGCGAGGTGGGATAAGGAGCACCTCGGTTTCTTTTCCCTGCCAGCTCCTGTCAGGATGTTGTAACACTCTGGTCTGATTTCCATTATATTTCTGAACAAATGAATTCCTGCTTAAACTTTCTATCCAACTCTTGCGTGACTCATATGAAGATGGAAAAGGACATTTTTTAGACTTCTCAGGGTGAGGGGGTAACAGGACAGACAGACTGGCAGGAGGCACAGAGCTGGCCTCTGGTGTCCACCAGGGATGGAAGTCACAGGAAAGCACATATACCTCCCCCCACCCTGTTCCTGGAAGGTAAATCCAGAAGATCGCTATATATGGATAGTGGAGACTATTTCATTCTATCACTCCAACATTTATTCCAAAAATAATTCAAGATGTTGAAATAAAAGAAAAGGTGAATAGAGTGACTTCAAATCAAGCTGCAGTCTGTCGAAGGTAGCTATCAGCAAGAAAATTCTACTTAGCCTGGAAATAATTAAGTCCCCAAAAGAAAAATCTTTCATGAAGTTGGGGAATGCACAGGGTTCTGAGCGAGGCCAAGGATGACGCTGCCCAGGAGTCTGAGCTCCACCTCCCAGGTCCAACGCTGGAGGCCAAACCACAAAGAGTGGAGCTCGCCGGCTCGCTGGTCTTCTCCACTTACGTCGTTTCTATTAGTCAACTGCATTGGGCGAAACCAGACAGACAAGACGTCTGCAGTTTTTACTACCCACTCGCTTGAAGGCTGCCAGGAGCTGACATCTGAGGGGCAAGGAGGGAACTTGGGGCCATCCGATTCGGGTTTTCCAGTTGACTCTACATCAACCTGGCAGTATGGTTTGGGGTGAGCACCTCCAACGGTCTGTGCCACACACTTCGCATGTGACGTGGAGGTCTGCTCTGTAGGAGTGCTCTGGTACCAGGTGCAGTAGCCCAGGAAGTTCCTGAGCATGTCTGACCCCTAGAAAGCACTGAAAAGCACCAGTTCCCTGCTTTGGACAGAGCAGTGGTAGTGGTGGGTGAAGGACGCAGGTACCACAGCTGTGAAATGCTAGTGTGACAGCTTAGTGAGACTGACTTTCTGCTCAGTCCTCTGCTTGACTCCTCCTGAGACAGAGTTTTCAATCGGATGGGGCCAGGGGAAGATTTCTGAGCTTGATTCTGGGACACGGGCAGAGCTCGAGTTTCCTCCACATCTGCCACAGTCACACACAGCTCCCCAGGTCCACCCACAGCACAAGAACCCAGAACAGCAGCGGTCAGAGCGCTGCAGTGGGTCTCCTGCCCGTTTCCCTGAAGGAGACACTGACAGTATTGTGACTTTCCTGAGGACAAAGCCACAGTGAGGGCAGAGACACTAATGGTTCCTCGTGTCCAGCAGTGCCTCCGCTAACTCATTCCTGCACAACTTCAAACCACACTCCCGCGATGTGCCAGGACATACGCTGTACACGCCTTCCGTGCACGGGCCTCGAGCCCCACAAGGAGCCAGTGTTGCCTCGCTCCTGAAGCTCCACCTGCACAAGCGCTGTCCACCATAAACAGGCTGTCCACTTCTCACCCTAAGAGTGCTATGGGCCACACGGTCCTGAAGACGGGGACACGGCAGAGTGGAGAACAGCTCATTTTGCCTGCCCAGCAGCAGGACCTTACCTGTACCCCAGGGGACCGTCACTCCGACACCTCACCCTCGTCTGGCAGTGGGGCGGTACTAAACTCCATCCCTTGAATTAAAGTTTGAATACAACCAGTGGCCCCTCTGGAGCAGATCAGTGACAACTGTGGGGCACCGATGAATCGGGCCATGTGTCGTGAGATGCACCTGCTCCCTCTCCATCCTCCCTGAGATCTAGCTGGTCGGCTTTCCTCTGAGACGCAGAGCAACGCCTGCTCCATTTCTGTTCTTGCAGGAAAGAGAATCGGCGTCTGTTGGTGCATCCAGTGAGTCTGACCTACCTGTTTCCCAATCAGGACGTTGTGTGGGAGGGACACAGCCGAGTGAAGATGCCAACAGAGCTGCCAGGAACAGGTTACTTACTAGGCTTCTGATACCATCCGAAGGGGTAGGTGCGGACTTGGGTGTCAGGAGAGCCGCAGTCCAAGATGCGCCAGGCTCCTCCACCTTCCTCGCTGCATGTCTGAACTCCCAAGCTGCCCAGAGTGATACACGTCACCTCTCCTCCTGGGGAGCACAGAGCCAAGAGGGCGATGAGCATGACAGAGATTCTAACTGAATGAGGAAACCCCATAAATCAACAGGAGCAGACAGCGAGGTTCACCATTGTCTGCCAGGAGTATCATCGTGAGCTCCAGTGCAGCCCTAGCATCTTTGTGTGAGGCAGCTCTGGCCTAGGGGCCAGGGATGGAGCTGCCTGTTGATGACCGAGCACCAGCCTACTGGGCCACAGGCTTGTGCCAGGCTCTGCTGGCATCACTGGGTCCTCAGAGGACCCAGGAACAAGGTAAAGTATGTATTCTTACTTACAGATGGGAGAGCTGGGCCCCACCCTAAGCAACCTGGCTAGAATGACACTGCCAATAAGTTGCAACACAAAGATTTTGAGTTTTTGGTTGGTTTTTGTGTGTTGGTGCTGGACCTTAGCACTCTGCTATTGCCAAGCAAGAAATCTACAGCTGAGTCACACCCTAGCCCAAGTCCTTTAACTGGGTTTTAAATATAGATCATATGGACATATCCAGAGTCCACTCTGACAAGCCGCCTGACCAGCTGAAAGAAGAGCTGAAAACTTCTGGGCGAAGTGTGGAAGGGAGGACAGCTATGTGGATCAAGTGGGAACGCATGTGTGAGGACCTCAGGTCCTCTGGTGGGGGGGTCACGTCCTGCTGTGACATTTGTGAGCCTCCTGCCCTCTCTGAGACACCAGCTTATGAATGAGGATCTCTCTCTTTCCCTCACTTGCAGAGATTCCAGGAATGAAATGAGGTCACAGTGCGAATGTATTTTCTGGCCTCTAGTGTGCTGTGCACAGGGCAGAAAGACTTGTTATTACACATACCTTTTAACTGGGAAACATTCAGAAATCCAAAGCCAGTGCAGCATGGGTCCAGGTCACACAGTCGTTCACATTCAAAGAAGCTGGTATCAGAAGAGAAAGGGCAGGTCTGAGGATTTCAGCGGAGCCCAGCTCCTCCTCAGTGGGATGAATGGTCATCACTCTTACTTTTGATGCTCAGTTTCTCTGTAACTACCTAACATGTGGGCGCTGCAGCCAGTGAGTTGGGAGGACATTCCTAGCTGATCGGAAGCAAAGTTCTCTTTCCTGCAGAATACTGTCTTGCCAACCTTCATTCATTCACTATCCATTCACCAATCATTCATTCTGTGTCTACGACACACTCGGCTCCAAGTCAAGCTAAACCAGGATTCTGAACTGCTCCTACAATCCTTTCAGGAAAGGAAGACACAGCAGAAAAGGCACCTCTACATAGGGGGAAAGACCTCCATTCATGTTTTATAGTCAGAGTGAACCACTAAGGGCCTGTGTACGCACCAAAGAGCTGAGCTTGTCTCCTGGGCTTCCCTTCTTATTCTGTGACAGGAACTAATCATGCTCCGGGAAGGTGTGTCTGTGTCTGACTCGTCCCACTAGGCTTTTTCCCTGCACCTACTTGCTCATCCACTCAGTATAGCTAACCAGACACACCCTTCAGTTTCTGGAGCCGGTGATCCTGGGAGGAACTCAGGGGCTTCAAGCCAGTGCTCTGGAGCTCAGTTTGAAGTTCCCTGTCCTGACGCCGTGTCCGATTCTGACTGCTAAGAGCTTACTGACCCGTTTTGTCCCTTTTGCTGTGTGGACCCTGCCACATTCTCACTACTGGTGTTCCACAAGTCAAGTGTGTGAAGGTTTTATCCACTGGGCGATGCTGGCTGCCTCTCTGCTCTGACAGTAAGGAGCCACCTCCCTAGCTGTTCCTCTCCAAGTCTCTGCCCATCTGTCCACCTGTCCCTTCTGCTGCTGTTCTTGCAATTCCATCGCTAAGCCTCAGCTTGGAGCATTGCTCACCATGCTTCCCTGAGTGGGTCTAGCCCAGCTCCGTTCCACCAGCTCCTACCCCTCCACTGAGGTCAGGCTGGTCCCTGGCTCTACCCTTCGGTTAGCATGGCCCTCAGAACAGACTGGCTTGCATCACCTTCTTACCTCCATTTTCAAAAGAAGACCTTAAATGTGAGCAACAGGCATTCCCTAACTCGATAGTACATCACAGATCAATAGTTCATGGGTCGGTGACTAAAGAGATTTAAGATGTGCCCATACATGTACCAAATACCCACAATGAATCTAAATGTATGTCATAAACATGAACTAAAACCAGTAAGAATGAAAATGAGGAACGAGGTGGGTGGAGGGAGGGAGGCGGGAAGGGGATTAGAAGAGGACGGGTCCCGAGACCCTAATCGCTAACAAGCTATCCTGAGGATTCTGATGGATTGAACCTTGCTTTCAATCAGGACAACTAAACCACTAACCAAACAGACAGTAAAATTAATTTCTGAAGCAAAAATAGAATAAAAAGTTCTTATAAGCCTATATCTACTTTAAAATCTCTACCTGTTCTTCAGGGTCTGAACACAGTACCATGAGATTCTGGAGACCTGGTTCATTGCTGTGCTTCATAACTTTCATTCCTTGACAAGATGTAGCTCAGCTGTCTCTTCTCCGGCATCTGACTAAAGCTTAAGAGCTAAACTCGGTGTTTAATCCCAGTAACTTGTCTTAGCCCAGAGTTTAGGTGTGACCTCCTCCTCGTGACCTTTGATCCCACTTGGCTTTGGGCTGCACTGTTGTTATTAGGCATTTGCCATTAGCTGTGATGGCATCAGCCCCCTCATGGGACCAAAGAGTTTAGGTAATAAATATTAAGGGTGGGGCAGAAGTTGCTTACCCACTGGAGATGGGTTTTTCAGACATGGGCACTTTGCTTCTGATGGAAATCCCTGCCAGCTTCTGGAATGGCAGGCGGGTATAGAAGTTCTTCACTCTATTGTTGAGCACAACTGCACAGAAGAAGAAAGAGGCATTATCCCTCAGAGGGAAATTGATTGTACCTGTCTGTGAGAACATGAGGACCAGACGCCAGACCGAAAGCCTCCATTAAAGCTCGTACATTAGAATCATACACAGACTCTTACTCCCAACTCAAATCTCACTAAAGTAACAGTCGGGATTGTTGTGAAGGCTAAGCACTTGAGGGTGGAGGCCACAGGAGATGGGGTGCAGTTACATATTTTGTGTAACTATGAAGCATATGGAGGGGTAAAGCTTGGCTCCACGGACCCAAGAAAGCAGACCCCACTTTCTGCGGGGAACCATGTGCCTTGGGCTCTCAGAGCTTCAAGCATGGGCAGTGCTGCTGGGAGGAAGAAGTCTTTGCAGTGGGTGGAGTGAATCCTTCAGAAGACTGAGGTCGCCAGGTACCTTCTCTGCTTCCCCAAAGGACAAGCGCCCCACCCAGCATGGAAGGAGACAGACCCTTTATTACTGGAGAGGACACAAACAGGGTCTCTGGCTGCCCTGCGAGTGGATAGGAGGCAGACTACAGCCAAAGAGAGGCCCCTTTGTGTCGGTCTCCATAGTAACCACCGAGATGCCTCAGCTTCTACTTTGGTGTCTAAATCACTAGTGGCCAGGCACATGCTTTCAGCAGGAACTGTAAAATCCCTCTCAAACATAAAAATATTGACATGAAGGATCCCCCCAAAGCCTGGTCCAGCCCACAAGCTTTCGCCAAGCAGTCAAGGTTTCTCCTTGGGCCTGACTTACATCTGAGTTGAAAACTCAGGGTCAGCAGAGACCCAGTAGGAGCCTCCAGCAATGAAGACACAGGAGGAAGCTAAAGGCTGCAAATCTAGGGAAGGGCAGACTCTACAGGGTGCAAAAAGAATACAAACTGGGCCAGAGATTTAGCTCAGTGGTTCCGGTGCCTGCCTCGCAAGCACAAGGCCCTGAGTTCAATCCTCAGTAACCACATACAATGTTGGGCGTGGAGACTCATGCCCACCAGCCATCAATACCACATACCACAGTGCCAGGCATGGTGGCTCATGCCTCTAATCCCAGCACTCGGGAGGCAGAGGCAGGAGGATTGCTGAGTTCCAGGCTTGCCTGGGCTACACAGTGAGCTCAGGGCCAGCCTGAACGACAAAGTGAGACCCTGTCTCAAAAAAAAAAAAAAAAGAACACAAACTACAGCGCCAATAGCGCCCTTGTTGAGAAACACCGACTGTGATGGTGTTACAGTCACAGGGGCCAAGACCGCTGCGCTGCACAGCCTCATGGACCCCAGGTGACAAGTGCAGCAGTCTCGGCTCTCTTTGAACCATGCTCCAGTGCAGGAGGCATCTCGAGTCGACCCAATGTACTTCTGAGTGCATTTAAAGAGAAGGAGAAATACATTCAGATGGTTCAGAAACCACAGAGCCGGGCTCCCACTAGAAACCCAGCACACAGACACTGAAGGCTCACCTTTCTTCTGAAACAGGGTTCCTGGCTGCTGTGGCAGGACCAGGCTGCAGCCCTGGGCACTGGACTCCAGGGCATCATCACACATCCGGGCCTCTGGGTAGAGGGAACAGGTGAAGTACAGGGGTGTGCTCTCCGTCACCTCTGCAAACTGGCAGAAAGAGGGCTCCTGGGCACAGCCTGCAGCGAGAGCACAGCTGGGCATCAGGTCTCGGGAGGCTCCTGGGGGAGAATTACCTTCACAGGATCCCTGGGGGATCCCTTTGCAGAGCAGATGCCCAGGACTCAGCATCACCCAGTCTGGGGTTCTGCTGCCAGGGTAGGGTGTGTGGCCTGAATAAAGACCGAGCCAAAATGGTAATAAAGAATAGAACTGAAACTCAGCAATACAGGAGAGCAGGGGTAACATTCTGTTGGATCCACTCATGACCGTACTGGAGGCAAGATCTACACACCAGAGACTTTGTGAGCTCTCTGAGCGATCTCCTCATTCCTCCCCCCCATCACTCATTACTAGGGAGTATGGCAGCTCCTTGAGGGAGACAGCATGGCTGATTCTTCCTATCTTTTATCCCTAAGATCAACTGTAAGGCCTAGAATAAAATGTATGTTCAATAAATCATCCGATGATTGGATGGGTGGATGGATGGATGGAAGGACAGATAGAGAGGCAGATGGGTGAATGAATGAATGAGCAGAAGGACTGATAATAGAGTGATAGGTTCTAGGAGCAGAGGAATGAATGACAGACTACACCATCCTTGTAGAAGCTTCTGGAAGCTGGGGTCCTGTCTACCATCTAGGAATGTAGTGACCCCTGACCTGCAGTGCTGAGACTGATCTAATCTGTGTCTCCAGAGCTGAACTAAGCTATGAGCCCCGACCCTGGAGACTGAAAGCTGAAATGTATACTCTCACAATACTTACGAGAAAGGCACCACAGCTCTGCCTGCTGTGCTGAAAACAGGTGCTTGAAAAGCCAATGCTGCTGACTGGGCAGGGATCTGTTTGCATTGACAGTGACCTGGGTGAGGTCCACAGCGGAGAAAAGCTCTGTAGTTGAACCTGAATAAGAAAGTCAGTAACTTTACCTTTACCTTTATGTGAGTATGGAACAGACACTTGATGTTCCTTCAACCACACCTGCCTTTGGACCTTGGCACAGGTGACCGACCATCTTATCTGGAATGTCTTCTTCAGGTGTCCCTGGAAGTGTCCAGCAGACCCATGTGGACTTCTCTCAGAAGCTCCCCTGACTGCTCCGGGCTGTCCGGCACCCTCACCCCTTCACATCTGTTTTCCTGCATTCCACTAGTGCCAGGCGGTGGCTGGTGCCTGGGTACCTGAAGGGTCCACGAATATCCAAGTGCACAGCATATACGCATAAAGAGCATCTGGCAGACACAAGAGTCCTTTAGCTCCGTATCTCCTTGTACTGGGCGACACGGAGCCGCTCTCACTGCCTCCCTCTGCTTATCTCTGACCTCAGACTGACCGCTGGACCCGAGGCAGAAAGAGAAAACCTCCCTGTGCTCTGAACCAGAGGCGTCTCCCATGGACCCTGAGAAATACATTCTAAGCAGAGCCCTTGTGGAAGCCGACCTGGGCCCGGCGGCGTTTCTCCTGCAGGCATGTTATCTTCTGTATCTCAGGAATGCGGTCAGCTGAGAAGGGAAAGCTGAGCAGTTTTCTGGGCACCGTCTCCTTGGAGGGCACTGGTCAGGGTCCAGCTCCCACTCTAGCGGGGAGGGGAGGGCAGGGCCCTGACACAGGACTTCACGGTGGATTGTTTTCTTTTTTTTTTTTTGAGACAGGGTCTCGCTTTGTAGTTCAGGCTGGCTCTGAGCTCACTATGTAGCCCACACAAGCCTCGAACTCAGCAATCCTCCTGCCTCTGCCTCCCAAGTGCTGGGATGACAGGTGTGAGCCACCACGCCCAGCACTGTGGTTATATGGTATTGATTGCTGGTGGGCGTGAGTCTCCATGCCCAGCATTGTATGTGGTTACTGGGATCAAACTCAGGACCTTGCGCTTGCAAGGCAGGCGCTGGAACCACTGAGCTAAATCTCCAGCCCCACGGTGGATTTTTAAGACGCCCTGAAATGCTCCTACTTCATTAACATTCACGCTGGTGCCAGCTGTAAAGTTATCCCTGGAAGGATCTGCCGGGCTGGGGACCATAATCAGAGAGGCTCAGATATGAACAGGTAAGACTGCAGGGTGCTGATGGGCACTGGGGCGCACTGGACAGACACGCTGTGATGGAAAAGTGGCTCGGCCTCGCTCAGCTCAGCGGGTGGTCTCTGGCAGGGATTCTGAAGTCGATGTGGCTAGTTTTTCCTGCCTTTCTCTACAGAAGTCAGAAACCTGGGCTTTTATACAATGCTCTCCAATTTTAAAATTGGTTCAATTTAAAAAAAACAAGAACACTAGAAGTCCACTCTGCAGGTTCAGCAGACAACCGTGGGAGCCAGCTCTGGGTCTGAGCTCAGAAGCTCACTTGGCTATATGAGGGGTTGGCTGGGCTTTGAGAAACACCCGGACTCTGCGGGCAGCTGATTGGATCCTCAGACTGCTGCACACTTGGTGCTGCGCTGGCTTGAACTTGGGGTTCTGAGTCACCTTACACCCTTCGTTTCTCCTTGATAAAATGGGAACCCTGGCCACCAGAGCGACCGTGCCATTTGTGGGATGCACACAGAAAGCGCCTGTGCAGGGCCTGCTGCCCAGGAGACTGGGGGAGGAGCCCTGCTTTCCGCCACAACCCTCCCTGTCCTTCACAGAAGAGCAGCGCTGTCAACCAGGAATCTTGAGCACACCTGAGTGTGCTGGGGAGGCAAGTGTGCCCACAGATGGCCCTGGTGAAGACCAGAAAGGCTGAGACAGAGGAAGGCACGGAAGACTGGATGAGAACTGCCTGCCCTCAGCCTTGTCGTGCACTCCTATGGGATGCGCCCTTTGCAGCTGTTATGTTAAGATATGCATATGTATCATTTGACCTGTACAGCGATTCTCGGAAGGAGAAGAAACTCCTCCTACTGGGTCATCCGTCAGGTCCCAAGTAAGGCACAGGAGCTCTGCCGTCTTCTGGGACAAACAAGGCAAGAAGTTCTCATTCTGCTCCCGAGGGTTTTAGAGCTCTTAGCATGTGAGCAGATCGCCATGGCCACACAGTCCATACATGGCCAGAGGGGCTTGGTCCTGGTGCTCAGTCTCTGGGTCCCTTTCCGTATCTATCTCCTCCCCACTCCCCGCTCTGTGCATGTGTCAATTTGTGTCTCTGTCTCTGTCTCCCCAGAGTCTTACTCACTTTAGGTGCCAATGCCACCACTGAGCTAGGCCTCCAGCCTATGGGCGCCCAGCACTCTTCACCACAGTCCGACAGCGAGGAGCCCTGTCCGTTCGCTGGAGACGTCTGTCTGTTCTGCACTGCCCCGTTACAGAAGCACAGAGCAAGCCCCTTCTCCCCTCTCCCTTCTCCTTCCTCTTGTGGCGCCTTCCGCCTCCCTTCCTTGTCCCTCTCCCTCTCTCTCCTGCCTCTCTCTCTGCATCTTAGCTCCACATCAGCATTAAGGACCAGACAGCAGTGGGGAAGTCTCAGAAATCCCGTCTGTGTCGTTCCACATTAGTTTGAACTCACTGCATGCTGCGACTCGTCTTCAAACTCTTTCTACTCATTACACGTCTTTGTGATACTGATGTTTGTTTATACTCTTCTCCACTGACATAAGAATAGTCATTGACCATGACCCCGTGAACCTTGCTCTCTAATACATGTCTTTTTTTCTGGTTTTATTATGGTTGTTTTTGTTTCCAAGGACAGCGATGAGTTTCTAACAGTTCTGCTTTAATTTCTGTGCCAGTTGCCCATGTGGGGAGCTGCCATGTTGTAAAATGGGCGAGAGGCTTAGAGGGGCACCTGAGGCTGTGAACACAGTGAGCAGGGGAGGGTGAGGGAGCCACTCATCAGGACCACCCTGGTGCCACCATTTTGCCTCCACAGACACTCGAGAGTATCCAGGTTGGGCTGATACCTGTCTCCTCCGCTGGAGATTCAGACCCCGGCACTGCATCTCTTCTGCACCCCAGAGACTCCGGCCGAGAGAGCATGTCAGAATCTGGGAGGGTCAGAAGGAGAAAACGTGTCATCTCGAGGACAAGAGGTGGTGTTCTTCTGGTAGAAGCGGGCAGGAACTCTCCTGGTCCACAGCCGGGAGCCGCGAAGGTCTGGAGCAGACCCAGTGCACAGCTCGGCGTGCCGCGGCCTTGTGCTGACTGTCCGCCACCCTGCTGGGGACGGAACTCTCATGGCCCTTGATGCTGCGATTCTGAATGGAAGGTAAAGAAATGTTCATAAATACTGGTGTTTCCAGCACCCCGTGAAGGTGAGGAATTAGATTTCCATGTTATTCTTGAGAAAACCGAGACCCAGAAAATGTAATTTATCCTAGACCACTCAGATGGTCAGGAGACAAACTGGAATTTGAATAAATTTAACAAAATTCCACAGCACCACTTGAGGATCTCTCCCTGGGATCTGTTCCCAGACCCGAGCCTCAGGCACATGGGGCCAGTCTCCTTGGACAGACTCTTCCTGCGGTTGGCAAGGGTCCCCATTCCCCTCTCCTGTTAAGCAGGGCACCATGCCTTAGTGAACTCAATCTCCCAGGAACCCAGTTCTTCCGCCCTCCGTCTTGTCTTGGGTTTCTGCGTTGTGCATTTTCCTTTTATAGTGTGGTACTTTATCTGATGAGAAGTGGGGCCTCCTGTTATGCAGAGAGCAGTCTCTTGGAAAGCGGATCTCTGCCTTTTCCCTACGGGAACAGTGTGCCCGGTGAAGGACAAACAGGGCCAGTCTCCGTGGTACCCCCTGCACCACAGAAAGGAGCTTACCTTTCCAGAGATAAACCTGCTGGAAGCTGATAAGAGTGCCCGGAGCGGCTTCCAGGGGAGCCATACCTACAAAAGCAGATTGTGTTGTGTATAGCATGCATGTGCTCACTCTCAGCGGACACGTACCACTGCCACAGGTGCCCAGCTTCCCCCTCAAATCGCCCTAGACATGAGAACTCAAGCCTCTTGGGACTCTGTTCCAGCCCCATGGGAAAAGACCAGAGCTGGGCAGACCTCAGGTGTCCACCTCGGGCCACCAGAAGGGCGGTTTGGGCAAATCAGAGTCATCGAATCTGCCCGTTTTTCACTTAGTTTTACTTCAAGACTTTGTGAAAAATTATTCATATCCAGCCCCTAAGACTTCTAAGACGTTTTCGTGGGAACCGGAAAGCTGACCAAACTGATACCAAACAGCTGAAATCACCGAGAGAGGCTGATGGGAAATGTGGGAGACACAGAGCCCGGCTGGTCCCTGGGCAATGGAGCTGAGCCGTGCAGCACTGTGTGGCTACCATCCCTGTGGGGCTACCGAGATGTCCCACAGGAAGTCCTCGGACTCCAGTAACATTCCACACCTGTCGCCCCAACCGGCTTGGGAGCTCCCCACTTCAGGAACCGTGAGGGCCACCTTCAGAGTCCACCTGGCTGGGCCTCCCCGCTGCCTGGCCAGCACTTGGCACCGAGTGAAGAAGGCGAACGCAGGCCGAGGTGACCGGTGAGCATGGCCGCCAGCTTCACCCCATCACCTTGGCTGCACACGCTGACCTGCAGCCTTCCTGACCACTGTGCTCTTCCTCAGCAGCCCCTCAAAGCCCCCAAACAGAACTTCCTGTTGCCCGGCATGCATGGCGCTGCTCTGGAACACAGCAGCCCCTGAGCGGGGAGATGCTCAACGCCCAGACGCCGGCTTTGTCGCACAATGACGGAGCTGACACCTAGCAGCTTTCTGCTTCCAGGAAACCCCATGCGGACCACATGAGAAGGATGCGGCCCTGAGAGCCACGGGAGAGGCAAATCTGGTCTCCAGCGCTGAAGGCTCGAGCCCCAGCTGTGCCATTAATAAGGACATCGTGTCACAGCCCTGACCTGTGCTCTCACCAGACCGCTGAGGTGTCTCTGAGTCGATGGGCGTGAGAGCACTTTGCACAGTGAGTGCAGATACTGACGTGCTTTCTGCTTTGAATTCAGTCTACACCAGCGGTGATAAACCTACGGTGCGCACACTGCAGCAGCTTGTTTGTATCGCTGGAAGCTCTGAAAGGTTTGCCAGCACCCGTCTACACTGCTGGGTTGTTACTTCCTGCAACCAGTGACCAGTTCACTTGTGCCACCCAAGTGACTGCGAATTCCCCAGCAGCTGGGCTGCCTGTTGACAGGAACAGGAACCTGACTGGACAGCAGGGTGCCCTGAAGAGGCCTCTGTGGGGCACACAGTTGGGAGCCAGCAGCAGTACATCCTGCGCCAGCCTGTGCACCCCGCCAGCACATTATCTGTACAAAGCGTCACTTCACAGACGGAGACCTCAGGGTGGGAAATGCCTCAGACACAGCCACAGTGAGGGAGGGCAGGACTCAGCCTCAGGTCCACCCCCTCCCCCCGCCCCACCCGCCACCTGCCAGGAACTATCTGCAGGCTTCAAGTGCCCTCCTCTCACATTCCAGCTTCCTTAGGAGTCAGAAGTTGCCACTGCCCTCCCTACAGTGGGGAAGACGCTGCCCAGGAGGCCACACCTTCAGAGGGCATCCATACTGGCACTGGGATCTATCTGGGCTCTGGTTCCAGAGTCTGTTCAACTGCTCCCTGAATGGCCAGTAAGACGCTGGCCCTCCACAGCTGTGGGAGGGACAGTCTGTCGGCAAACTGTGCTTCAGCTGCTTCTTGCTCCCAGCTCTCCCGTCTTCTCCAGTCCTTCCTACACTCTCCAGTTGCCTGTGTCCCTGGAATCCTCATTCCTTCTTCCCTCCAACAACATCTACTGTTAGGAAAGGTCATCTATCTGTCACTCACTCTTTAGTAAGAATGAAATCACTTTCTTATTAGAGAAAAGGAGGATGGTTCCCTACTGTTCTCAGCTAGCAGTAACTTTCCGATCAGTACATAACAGCCTCCAACTGGGAATAATAAGGCTAGACCGTGGGCTGCCTAAAGTCCTCTTTATTCTCCTGAAAACTTGCTCTCACCCCAGAACATGTACACACACACACACACACACACACACACACACACACACACACACACAGCTTTAGAAGAATCCGAAGCCTTCAGAAGTCTTTTAGTCATCACTCCTTTCCAGGAAGACCGGTCAAGGGCACATTCTTCATTTCTTGGGCACATACCAAGCACATGCTCTGGGTTAAGCAATTCCTTCAGGATTTATTGCTCAGGAATATTTCGTATGTCCTTCTGGAAACGTCTGTTTTCACCTTGGGCTACCTCTTAGAGCAATGAATACCAGCTGTTTAGAAATCCTCACCTAAATAAGCTATTTAATTTTATTTACACTGAAAGAAATGATTTAAGCCTTATGGAATTCCACCAAATTCCAAACTGTTTTTCCAGGTTTTGGTATCTATGAGCCTGCCACAGATGTCCTGTGTATTTTCTATACCAGGTTTCACGACCTATGCTGGGAATCCAGAAATTAGTAAGACGAAGTTCACTTCTTAGAAGGCAACAGAGAACAATGACCACCGTTAAAGACAGCAGCGGCGACATGACCTCAGGTCAACACTGTCGGCCTCTGTTCATTCCCGACAGTTATCTTCTGTGTTTGCACGTGAAGGAGTGCTCCCGACACTGACTGCAGAGGAGCCGCAGTATGGCTTCAGACCCACCCTCCTGCTGACTAGCTCCCAAACCTTCTTCTGCTGTAAAGTGACAACAGAGATAACGACAGAGCCTCCCTGCTGTGTGAACAGTCAGGGCCACGGCACAGCTCTCAGCATGGGAGGCGTTTCCGGGCTGACCCATGGCTGTCCTGTTTGCCTCCTTCCCTCTGGCGCCAGGGCAGTCAGTACCCATTCCCCAGCCAGCAGCTCTGACTCCCCAAGACCATACTATGGAGGTTTGCAGGCAACCTGTGCCAGACAGGCAGCGGCGAGGGGAGGGAGCAGCCTGCCAAGGAGGGGCCTGCAGGACTGGTCCAGAGAGCTTCAGGAGAAAGAGAAGGTGAGCCTGCCACCCCACGGCCCAGACAACTGCCGTCCTGGGAGAGCTGGGTCTCCCTCGGCCAGCCCCAGGAGACCTTGCCCTGCAAGAGGCCCCAGGAGCTCCCTAGCATGACCCTATCCCTCACCCAGGGGCTTCCTGCTCACCAGCCTCAGAGGGTAGAAAGAAATGGACAGTGCCATCTGAGCACAGGTGGTGCTAGGTCACCAGAGCAGGGAGTTCAGAAGGAGCAGGTCCTCTGAGCCGCACATAGGACAGGAAGAGGGAGTGAACAGCTGGCCTGCTCTCCACCCACCCAGACTTTTGGGGTGAAAGAAGCCTCCATTATCAAAGGACTTATTGGAACACAGCCTCCTGGGCCCTGGGGTTCGGGAGCCTGAGAATCTGCAGGCCCATCCCAGCTCCCAGCTGCGGGTGCTGCTGCCAAGCCCCGGGAGTAACACTGCACGGCCAGTCTGCAGGATACCGTCGCAGCTCCTGGTGGGTCTGAAGAGAGAGGCTGCTGGGGACCCCAGAGATAGAAGCACAGCCTGGCTGGCAGAGCCTGGGGCAGTCCGTGCATGCATCTCTATACTGGGGACGGCACAGGTAACACAGACAGGGCTCCAGGCTCTGACATTCCTACATTTGTAAAAAACAAAGACAAGAGCTTCCCCCAAAACACCAAAAAACAAAAGAGAAGGAGAATGCACGAGGTTCGCTCTGTTCACTGAGTCCGTGCGATGGGCCGCTTCCCTGGAAGGCTTTCCCTGAAGCGTCACTGATGTCCTTGCTTTTTCTTTACCAAGTGCAAATACCTCAGGAGACAGAGGGCTCCAGAAACAGCAGAGGGCCGCACTGGCCTGAGGAAGAGCCCCTGGGAAGCAATGAGGATGAAAGGCAGCCTTACTTTTCAGGAACTCCTGGCCTCCTAGACGAAATGTCACCTGCTGGGACTCCTGGTCATATGTCATGCCAGGACACGTGGCGTTGGCCTCGACTCTGGAGGAGTCCGTCCAGTCTGCAGCGTTGCAAAGGAGGACATCAGGGGAGCTGAGCAGCCCGCACATGAGGGGCCCTGTGGAGGCACAAAGGGAGGTGTGAGGAGGAAGCCCAGAGCCCTCAGTCTCCCTCTGGGCCTGGGGAGCCTTGTAGGTGGGAACAGGAGCCAACAGCTCAAGACAGATCCGCGTGGACACTGGCACTCCACAGCCTGGGTTTAAATAGTGTTCTGCTCCAAAATGCCCCAGAAGTCTTCTAATTGGAGATTCCCAAACCAGGTGCTCAGACTCCTGGTTAAAAAAATCCAAGGGAGCCGGAGATTTAGCTCAGTGGTTCTGGCGCCTGCCTCGCAAGCGCAAGGCCCTGAGTTGGATCCAGGTAACCACATACAATGCTGGGCATGGTGACTCACACCCACCAGCCATCAATACCACACACCACAGTGCCAGGCGTGGTGGCTCACGCCGGTCATCCCAGCACTCAGGAGGCAGAGACAGGAGGATTGCTGAGTTCGAGGCTTGCCTGGACTACATAGAGAGCTGAGGGCCAGCCTGAGCTACAAAGCGAGACCCCGTCTCAAAAAAAAAAAAAAATCCAAGGAGAAGGGCTGGGGAGTTAGCTCAGTGGTTCTGGTGCCTGTCCCACAAGTGCAAGGTCATAAGTTCAGTCCCCAGTACCAAGAAAAAAATGCAAGGAAAGTCTTAAAAATGCTCATTCCTGGCTCCAAATGTGGTAGGCCACATGCTAGAGACCTGGGGGGGCTAATATTTGTAGAGGA
>PVIC010036260.1:0-18648 GCA_004025085.1 Thryonomys swinderianus
TGGGGATTCCTCAAAAAACTAGGATTAGAGGTCCCATTTGACCCTGCTATTGCACTGCTAGGTATAAACACAAAAGAATTAAAAGAATCATATCATAGTGACATATGTGCACCCATGTTCACAGTAGCTCTGTTTGTGATAGCTCAATCTGGGAAACAACCCAGATGCCCATCAACTGGAGACTGGATAAAGATGATGAAGTTTTTCTATAAAATGGAGCATTACTCTGCCTTAAAGAATGATAAGTTTGAGTCATTTATACTCAAATGTATGTTCCTTCAGGACACACTCATAAGTGAAATAAATAGGTCACAGATGTGTGCATATCATATCTGTTCTCTGATACGAGAAACTGAAGATGTTAGTGAGTTCTAGATTGTATGATGGATATTGTGAAATAGAAAATATTCAAAGGGAAATGTGGTGGAGGAGTGAGTAATGAGGGGTAAAGAAAAAATATGATGGTAAGAAAAAAGGGAAACAAAGCTTATGTATTTTGTGAGGTGGGTAGGGCAACAAGAGAAAGTGAGAATTAAATTGTGTCATATGCTGGTACAAATTCCCAATATTGAGTGATTATGATGTGTCTATACAATGTGCCAACAAAAATATTTTTAAAAATGAAAAAAAAATATATATATATAGTTCAGAAAACAGATCCACATACCTGTTTTTTCTGTTTCTTAAGGATTTATTCCCTGATATTTAGAAAAGTACTTATCTGATTTTGAAATAGGTTAAATAGTGACATCTCAAAATACTTTTGTAAATGTTTTTTAACAGTATATGCAGATATAGTGTACATGGAAGCTTTGCAGTCAGAAGTAGATACTAGTTTGAGAGCTAGGAGTTTAACTGACTGCTTCTAAGACTCATTATAACATATACTGGGCTTAAAATGTGTTCCTAATATATAGCCCATGGACAACATAAGATCTCATTAATTTAAACTTACTAATTTGGGGAGCCTGTAAGAAGGAAAAATGTAATAGAAGAGGACAAAGGATTACAAAGTACTATTCCTCTAACCAAATGAGTCCTAACACTGAAACCTTATTTTCACCATAAGAAACAATAACAAATTTCTTTTAAAAGCTCATGAAGATTTCATAAGAGTAGTCAAAAAGATGTACAGAGTAGTTAATCATTCTTGCATTTACTTTGAGCAAAAAGTTTAATTAAACAGAGGTCTCATTTCATCAACAGTCCTTATTTAGACTTTAAGAGTTAAAAATTATTTGATAGGAAAAATAACTTGAGAAGGCCAGGGATTTAGTTCAGTGGTGCCAGCCCTGCCTTTCAAGCTCAAAATCCTGAGTATGATCCCTGTTATTGAAAAAAAAAAAGGAGGAGATTTAGCTCAGTGGTTCTGGCACCCGCCTAGTGAGAGCAAGGTCCTGAGTTCAGTCTCAGTAACCACATACAACAGTACTGAGTGTGGTGACTCAGGCTCACCAACAATCAGCACTACAGACCACAATGCTGGGCATGGTAGCTCATGCCTGTAATCCCAGCACTTGGGAGGCAGAGGCAGGAGGATTTCTGAGTTTGAAGCTTGCCTGGGCTACATAGTGAGCTCAGGGCCAGCCTGAACTACAAAGCGAGACCCTTTCTCAAAAAAAAAAAAAAAAAAAAAAACCACAAAACTTGGGGTACGGAGGCCCCCTATTTTTAGTCTTTACAATTACATTTTATGTGTGTGTGTGTATACCATAGTAGTTTCCAATTTTCTCTGTTTTATACTATCACATACACAATTCACTATCACTACTGTGATTTCACACAGACAGACGGGGGTAGATGGATATTCTGACTCTTTGAAGGCCAACTAGAAGAGCTATATAAACAGAAATGCTACCTCTACCACCTCACCATTGCTATGGCCCATAAGCTGACCACAGAAGGTATGTATCACAAATGAGACTTTGCAGTATGCCAGTTATGAAAATGCTGTGCTAGGCCTTTGCTTTCTATCTTGACCAAAATAGAGGGAGAAAAAAATGATCTCCATATAAATAATGACTATGTAAGTTTTTCCATTTTTCTTTAAAAATAATTCTTTGGAAGCTACTTATAACTGCTCAACTAGAAGTGGTAATGAGCACAGTATTATTACTATAAACAACTGTCTTTTGAGAAAATATTCTCCTTCTCTTACAGTTCCAGAGAACTAGACTACTATTTAGACTTTTAAAATGTAGAAAAATTGCTACCTTCTAAATCAGGATCTCCAAATGGATTTAATTCTGATACATCTGGATCATCAAATGGATTTGAATTCACAGTGGCCAAGTCCTTATCTGCTTCATCCAAAAAATTAAGTTTGCTAATAAGCTCTGAAAACAAACACATGTGTTAATCCACTATAGCTGTGGTGATGCCTAATTATTCCATTCATAAAACACTGCAAATTCTAAAAATAAAATAGTACCTGCAAATAAGATATAATATTTTAGCAACAGCAGAATGTCATTCAAATATTTTGTAGTATACCAACATTTCAAAATAAAGCACATGTATATTTATTTTAAAATTATATAAGCTAATGAACTATCCTAATTTCATTTGAATTGATTTCAATTCCATTAAAATATTTGGCATAGGTTTTTAGAAAAAAAATCCTACTCTCCAAATATATGAACAAGTACTCTTTAAAATAACACATAAAGAAATATTATGTTATATGCCGAGTATTATGTCAGATCATATTTTTAAATCAACACTTAAGGATCCTGATGTAAGACTCTGCTAAAGATGGTAAATTATTATCTTGTCTGTTGGCGCACTACAAATTACTAAAGAAAACATTTAAGAAAAAGCACAAAGACAAAACTGACAGTTAAGTACAGACTTAAGTGAAGATATAGCAAGTTACAGTAAATACAGGCAATAAGAAGCAAGAAAGGAGGAAAGCTCTTAGACCTTCAGAGGAACTGGCTGATTTAGCTGAAGGCATATTTGCTTGCTTTATGCAGTCATCTTGATCTTCATCTAAGCTGCTCAGAGCATTCAACTGGTTTACAATTTCTGTAAACAGAAGCCAGTCAAGTCAAATGTAAGGTAAGGTCACTCAATCAACAGCAATAGAAGTATGCTGTTATTCAAAAAGACAAAGAGGAGACACATATGGTTAATCAAGAGAACACATTCAAAGATGTTATTTTGATAAACTATAACAGATATACTTAACTAAATGTTATACTGTGCTATTTTAAAATAGCACTTTATTGTTGAAACTTTTATTAGTAACATTAACTATGTTAACAAACACAAAACAAAAATGATTATCACGAGATTGACACTGGCTTTCAGCATCCACATTTTGCATTTGTAAAAATAAATTGTGCTTTAAACATAATATATCTTTTTTTTTTTTTTTTTTTTTGAGACAGGGTCTCGCTTTGTAGTTCAGGCTGGCTCTGAGCTCACTATGTAGTCCAGGCAAGCCTCGAACTCAGCAATCCACCTGTCTCTGCCTCCTGAGTACTGGGATTACAGGCGTGAGCCACCATGCCCGGCACTGTGGTATGTGGTATTGATTGTTGGTGGGTGTGAGTCTCCATGCCCAGCATTGTATGTGGTTACCAGGGATTGAACTCAGGACCTTGCAGTTGCGAGGCAGGCGCCAGAACCACTGAGCTAATCCTCCAGCCCCAAACATAATATATTTTACAAAAAGAATAAAAATATCCTTTACAGGGCCAGAGGGTTAGCTCAGTGGTTCTGGCGCCTGCCTCGCGAGCGCAAGGACCTGAGTTCGATCCCCCGTAACCACATATAATGCTGGGTGTGGAGGCACGCCCACCAACAATCAACACCGCATACCACAATGCGGGACGTGGTGGCTCACGCCTGTAATCCCAGCACTCGGGAGGCAGGGACAGGAAGATTGCTGAGTTCGCGGCGGCTTGCCTGGGCACCATAGTGAGCTCAGGGCCAGCCTGAACTACAAAGCGAGACCCTGTCTCAAAACAAAACAAAACAAAGCAAAAATATCCTTTACATTTAAACAAAAGGTTTTCTACATTTAAACAAAAGGCTTTAAGACTCTATGTACATGAAGCACTGCAGAATAAGCATTCATTCATATTCTATAAGTTCAAAGGTCAGCACAAAACAGTAAAAGTAGGCAATAGCTACTTTTTGTTTTCTTGTTTTGGTATCTCTTCAGGCAATTCGTACCTAAATATTTATTTTATGGAAGCTTACATTTTATAGCTAATAAGACATACAAAAAATGACAAGATTGAGAGAAAAATTGAAATAGAATTCATTTTATGCATAGAATCTTTTAATTGGTCATATATATTTTGGGCAGCTTTGAATATGTAACACTATCACTCACTTAGAAACAAGATAACAGGGTATTCTAATTAACCCTGGTTTCCAAAGTTACAAAATGGAAACAACTCAAGAGAAAAAGATAGAACCATTCCAATCACTTTGTTGAAAAGAAAGTACATGTTTGAAAAGGAAAATAGCTGTAAATTTGACATGTACATTTCTGTTGTTTAACACTGTAAATATAAGTATGTGTGCTAAATTTTATTTGAACCAAATCAAAGAATATATGTTTAATGTGGCTGTCTTCTGTCTTCATGCATTCATTTGTTGAGCAAATATATATCAGTCTATGCCAAGCCCTCTGCTAAAGACTCAAGGATAAAAACATACATGATATTGTCCTCAATTTACATTCTATAGACACAGATAAGTATTGAAACAGATAATAAATTGAATATAAATATTAAGTTTTCAAAAATATATATATATATCTTTCAACAAAATACATATGAAAAACTGACAAACGTATTAGTTTCCCTTATCTGAATGAGAAAATATATTTTGCATGAATAATAATGTATCAGATAGACAAAGTGAACTATGGAAAACAAGCTGTATACCTAATTAGACTCAACTGTATTCTTCATCTCAACTTGAATAACAGTGAAATCAGCTAAGCCTGATCAGACTTCTATGTTAACTAAAAAGTGTCTTCTTCCACTTTATTCTGCCATAGTTTTAAACTTCACTGACTCAAATTAACTTAGCAAATTTCTCAGTGGGTAGAATTCATTCATAAATTAGATCCTTTACCTTCCACTATTTATCATTATAACTCCAATTTTAAGAAAAATAAAATGGAGTAAGATCAGGATTAAGCGACAATCAGACTCATTGACTCTTTAAAACTTCATTAGTAATTCTATATTTTTTTAAATTTGCCAATTAACTTTGGAGATATGAAACATAACAAAATATTAATAAAAAATAAAAATTTTAAAAATAACAAAAAAGACTTTGTACAGATTACTCAAGTTTCATAAGTAGCTTAAGAGTTATTATTTTAGTATACACGCTACCAAAACAAGTATTTTAAGAAGTGCTACTGGGCTGGAGATTTAGCTCAGTGGTTCTGGCACCTGCCTCACAAGTGCAAGGTCCTGAGTTCAATCCCCATAACCACATACAATGCTGGATGTGGTGACTCACACCCACCAGCAATCAATACCACATACCACAGTGCTGGGCGTGGTGGCTTATGCCTATAATCCCAGCACTGGGGAGGCAGAGACAGGAGGATTGCTGAGTTCGAGGGTAGCCTAGGCTACACAGTAAGCTCAGGGCCAACCTGAACTACAAAGGGAGACCCTGTCTCAAAAAAAGAAAAAAAAAAGAAGTGCTATTAATACCCACATGTCATGTATATTGTGTTTATATTCCCAGGTGAGTAATTGTTGCATTGACAAAATTTTTAAATAATGCTCAAAGACATATATGTAATTTTTTTCTTTTCTTTTTCTTTTTTTTTTTTTTTTTTTTTTTTTTTTTTTTTTTTTTTTTTTTTTTTTTTTTTTTTTTTTTTTGTACCAGGGATTAAACTCATGACCTTGCACTCATTAGGCAGGCACTGGTACCACTGAGCTACATTCTTGGCCCTGTGTAGTCTTCTTTATATAGCTAAAACATTTAAGTTATTTTATATTCCCAAATGTAATCTCAATCAGAATGGAAATCAATCCCTTATTTAACATCTCACAAGACGAGTACTGAAGGAAATACTGAAGTAATATTAGACTTACTTTGCCCTTATCTTTAAAACATTAACAATGTTCCATGCAGCTTTATGTACACTGTAGGCATTTATTTAAATATTATCAAAATCAGTCTATCACGACTTAATTACTTATACTGTAATTTTTTGAATGCTTTGAATATTCCATTCTGCTTTTGGTTATATCAAAAATCACTGATAACTATTTTCTCATTAAAAATCCAAAGTAATTCTTTCTATTCTCTTCACTAATGACAAATTATCCTTCTTATCCTCATAGGTTTATCTGTAAGTAAATTTCTTACTTCACTTCTAAAACTTCTGCTTCTACAACTTTCATTTATATTCACAGAATGAAAAGGCAATTCTAGTTATACCAGTATTCCCTATATTTGGTTATGTGAGTAAATGTTAATCCAAACCATAGAAAAGCAATTTTCAAAAAATATCATGTATCTATTTAATAAATACAGTACTTATTATGTCCCTCAGTTACTACCTGCCCTCATAGCTTTTTATGTTTTAGTGGGGCAGACAGACAAGTAACGGAATACTGAGTATGTGATAAATATGACTGATATGGCATCAAAGTGAAGTAAAACTCTAAGAGGCATTTAACTCAATCTAAGGTCACAAAGGTTCCTGGATTTTTTCTACATTTGACATAATGTAAGAGAAATGAATATTATTATTTTATTATTAAGGTAAAATGAGGAAATGGAGGGCATTTCGTGAGGACAGAAGGGAGTCAAAGAGAACATCAGATATTTAAGGAATTGCAAGTTGTTTGGTATTAAGATACCAGGGAGAAGAACACAACGATGTGAGACTTGCACACTGTGATCAAACTCAAGAATAGACTTCACCTGAGAGGCATGAAAACCCCTTACAAGATCAAATGTATATTTTAGAAACATTTTAGGAGCAACTGAATATTTAATGATAATACCAAAAAATCAGTATACAAAGCATCACCACTCCACAAGGAAATGCATTCAATATCTGTTAAAGGATAAATTAAGAGGAAGAATTTAATAGTTGATTTGATATAGGGAACACAGAAGGAACCTAGGATAGGCACTGGGTTTGTGCCTTGGGTCGCTGTTTAGAAGGGATGTTCTAGCACCACAAGCTAGCACCACAAGCTAGTCAGCTGGGGACACCCTGTGAAACTTCTCATGAAGTTTTTTGCTTTTATAATCAGAAAAAGTTAAAAACTTAAAATATTTAAAATTATTACTGGAAGTTTTTTAAGTAGGGAACTTTCCTTGACTATATTGACCTGACATACAAAATATTTATATACTTTATTAAAGGCTGGTTTTGCTGGAAATTCACACTTAGGAAAATGCTAATAAACTACGCAACAGTTCAAATTTCTTCCTATTACTGCTGAAACTGAGCGGTAAACTCACAGAACAGAACATCCACTGCAACTGAGTGCTAGAATGACTCGGTGAGAATAAGAAGGGACGCTAATGAGCAGGCAATCCAAGCAAAAGGTCAAGTAATTTGAGACTTTCCTTTACATTTAGGAAGGCAAAAAGAGATATTGAGAGAGAGAAAGAGAGACAGATTGATCAAAAGAGATTATTACACTGAACAAAAGGTGGGGGGTGGCATAAAAAGTGACTTTTTCCTTTTAAGAAATTCTGTAAGATGAGTTAAAGGAAAAAGATAAACTGCTCAGAGCTAAAAACATAACTACCAATCTTGCAGCCTCTCACTCTTCTCAAAAACACAACTAGATTCAGCAGACTTTATAGTGTCTTACTTTAAGCCAGTCAGAAATAGTAACCTCTTTGCAGAGGTTAAGGTAAAAAAGATGTCACTTTCCTCACAGCCCCAAGCCTATATATAAGATTTGTGGATACACCAATCCCTTAGAAAATTGTAATGAGGGAGAGGAGCTGCTTCAGTAGGCAAGTAGACACCGAGTGTTCTCCCTCCGCGCGTCTTCAACCTCTCCCTCTACAACTGTTTCTTCCCAATGGCTTATTAATATGTCTAAATTGCTCCCCTGGAAAAAAAATTCCTCAACCTTTATCCTCTGTTAATTTGGCCAGTGTTTCACAACCTTATATAAGAATATTTTAAAAGCATAGTAGTTTACAATTTTTCACCTATTTAAAAACCTTCAAGACTCTCCCTTTTATACCCACCTGTATCTGTCCTCACTGATCTGCTCTCACTGAGGTCACCAACATAGTAGTCTAATGGGCAAATATTCTAGATAAATTTTAGTAAGCACATTTGACTTCTGTGTGAATAACCGTAGTTAATGGCTCTTTAATTCTTTCTGCCCCTTTCAGGATGTGAGTACCTCTCTATTCTCCTATCTTTGACAATTCTGTCCTGAACTCTTTTTATTAAACTCCTCTTTCCTCTGCCTCCAGTATTCCCCAGGATCTCTAGGTCTCATTGCCTCCCACCTTCATATCTGCTCTTCCTGGAAGAATGAATCCATTCTCTTGGCTTAAACACACAAATAATATAATAAGAAAATATGTACTGAATGTTAGACTTGAATTTTCACTTGCGTAGTGGACATTTCATCTAATGATCCTATACAATTCACTTATGTGATTTAATAATGTATTCATTATAAAAATGAAATTGAATAGTCGGCCATATATGCTATGGTCATCTTTCTAACATGTACCAATTGTTGTCATTTAGTTAGTACTTAATATATGTTTAAAAAAAGAATGAACTGAATGAGAATCAACACTTGGTATCATGTTTACCAAGGCAGAGTGATAGGATATGTTTGATTTTTCCAGTTTTACTTAATTAATACAGGATTGCACTACCCAATGATTACATTCCTTATGGAGATTTGGTACATGTACATAACACATCTTCATTCTTTCATTCCCTTTCTTTCTCCTCCTTTCTCCCTCCATCTCCTGGGCCCTTCTTTCCTTTTGCAAAAGATCTATCTCCCTATTTCCTATAATCTCTTTTCATTTTGCTCTTTTTTTTTTTTTTGGTACTGAGGATTGAACTCAGGCCCTTCTACTTTCAAGGTAGGCATGCAGTACCAGTTGAGCTAAATCCCCGGCCCAACCTGGTATCTTTTACTTACAGTATGTTCTATTTATGTATTTATCTATGTATGTATATGTATTCTTGTACATATGTATGCATCCATCATCTATGTACCAATCTCACTCATGTACCTTTAAAAATGCTACAGTTTATGCACCATCTCAAAATCTGATGGTATAAAATAACATACTTTTTCTCACACTTCTGTGAGTAGACTGAACTTAACTGTAATTGAGTGTGGGCTGAGGCAGAAGTCATGTGAAAGTTTAACAGGGCTAAAGATTCAAAATGGCTTCTTCACATGTTTACTTCTTTTGGGATAACTAGAACAACAGCATGCTGACCTTCACTTTTTAAGTGGACTGTCCACATGGTTAGTTTAGGGGTCTTCTCAGCATATAAAGACAGGTGAGCTTTTTACATGGCAGCTTCCCAAAGACCCCAAGCCAAAATTATAAGGCATCTTATAGCTTAACTTTACAAGTCCTAAAGGGTATTCTGTATTTTATTCAGGAAACTATATGTATAGGGATAGCTCAGAGGCAAGGGTGAAGACTACAAAAGAATATGAATATTGGGAGGGATAGTTCATTAGAGGACAATCTTTGGAGACTAACTATACCACAACAGTAGATCAACAAATCAGGAAGGTGGAAATTATTATTTTCCTAATCCAACATTATTTATTGTATTTTTACATGTTACCATCTGGTATTATATACACATGAAAAAGGGAAATATTTAAAAGTATACAGTTGAGTGAATTTTGATTAATGTACATACTCATGTGACCTCAAAATGCATCATCATCTCCCCAAAGTTCTCTGATGTCTCTTCTAAGTCAATCCCCAGTCCCACAGGATATCACTATTCTGATAAATGCTTTTCATACAGGACCAGTTTTGCCTTTTCTGGAATGTCACATAAATGGAATAATCACATATATTCTTCTATGTAATTCCTCTTTCACTCAGTGTAATGATTTTAAGACTAGCAAAACTTCATAAATGGTTCTTGCTGATATGGTTTTGGAGCACATCAATAGTTTTTTTGGTTTTGTTTTGTTGTCCTGACAGGTTCTCGCTTTGTAGTTCAGACTCACTATATAGCTCCAGCAAACCTCGAACTCAGCAATCCTCCTGCCTCTGCCTCCCAAATGCTGGAATTACAGGTGTGAACCATCACGACCAGCATTGTGGTATGCAGTACTGATTGTTGGTGGGCATGAGTCAAGAAATCCAGTATTGTTGTATGTGGTTACCGGGGACTGAACCAGGGACCTTGCACTTGCTAGTCAGGCACTGGAACCACTGAGCTAAATCTCCGGCCCAATAGTTCTTATAATAACGTTCCAGTCAAGAATAAATTTTGTTCAACCATTCTCCTACCTATATGCACCTGACCTATTTCCATTTGGCTTATTCTTAATAAAGCTGTCATAAATATCTTTGTGCAACTTTTCTGTGGGCGAACCACAAAGAAATAAAATTGCTGGGTCATGAGAGTAGCCGTATGTCTAGTATTGTAAGAAATTATCTAAATGGTTGTATCATTATACATTCCACCAATCAAGGCTGAAAATTTATTAGTCCACACTCTTGCTAACATTTGGTATTGTGAATAATCAAATTTTAAACACTCTAGTGGGGATGGAACCATATCTCATTGTGATTTTACTTTGCATTTCCTTGATCAGCACTGACAAGTGTTTGTAGGAACTTTTTTTGTGTACTTACTTCTAGTGGAATACACTTTTTATGAACCATATGTTCAAATCTTTGCCACTTGGCTGTTTGTCTTTTTCTTATTGAGCAAGATATTTAAAAATTCTATTCTAAAAACAAGACATGCGTCTGATAAATATTCTTTTGAGGCCGGAGATTTAGCTCAGTGGTTCCGGCGCCTGCCTCGCAAGTGCAAGGTCCTGAGTTCAATCCCGGTAACCACATAGAATGGTGGGCGTGGTGACTGACGCCCACCAGCAATCAATACCACAAACCACAGTGCTGGGCACGGTGGCTCACGCCTGTAATCCCAGCACTCGGGAGGCAGAGACAGGAGGATTGCTGAGTTCGCGGCAGCTTGCCTGGGCACCATAGTGAGCTCAGGGCCAGCCTGAACTACAAAGCAAGACCCTGTCTCAAAAAAAAAAAATATATTCTTTTGACTTTTTCTAACCTATGCCTCATCTACATATTAATGGTTTATTTAGATGATCTTGAGTTTTTAACTTTGATGAAATCTCATCCTCAGATATTTTTATGTCATAGCTTTACAAATTCTCCCTGACTTGTGATAAGTTTACATTCCTGTAAAGCCACTATAAATAGAAAATATTTCATGTTGAAATGTATTTAATATAACTAACTTACCAAACATCATGGTTTAGTAGCACTATATACTGTATCAGTTATTTCCCTCATTATCTGTGACTCCTAGTTACTATTCTGTTGATCTGTCTATCCTATGCCAATACTATAGTATGTTGATTATTAAGTTTTACAGTGAGTCTTAAATGTCGATGAGGAGGAAGAGGAGGAGGAGGAGAAGGAGGATGTTTTTTTAAATTCAAGATTTCTGGCTCAAGTCCTCCGTATTTCTAAATATATTTTAGAATCAGCTTTTCAAAAATTTTTAAAGCCTGCTAGGATTCCAATTGGCATTGAGTTACAGATTGATTTGAGATAAAAGACAATACTAAGTCTCTAGGAATGTAAAAATATGTCTCTATTTATTAACTAATTAAGAAATACTTCAGTAATGTATTACATTTTTCAAGTTTTTTACATTTTTATTATTTATAAGTTTATTCTTTACTTGTATTATAAATGCAGTTATTTTGTTAATTTCATCTTCCAAATATTGGTTGTCCATATATGAAAATATAGTATTTTCACTCTGTTGATTTTATCTCCTGTGGCTCTACAAGGACTTCTAACATAATGTTAACCATAACAGTAAGCGTAAACATGTTTGCTTTGTTCACTATCTTAGGGAGAAAGATTTCAGTATTTTCCCATTAAATGTGACGTTACCTGGTGCTTTTCACAGAGGCCCTTATTAAAATTAAGAAATTCTCTTCTATTACACTTTTCTAAGAAAGTTGGTATTGAATTTTGTTAAGTTCCTTTCTGCAGCTGTTCAGATGATTATGATTTTTTTCTTCTACTTTGTTAATATAGTTAGTCAACCTTGTATTCCTAGGATATATTCTCAGAGAACTCATTATGATATTTAGATACTGTCTTTTGACTCTTCTATAAATTTTAGAAGCCTTCTTCTAACTTCTTTAGAGTTCCATTCCAGCCCTATCATATGGGTACACAAACTAGCAGAATTTTTCCAAAGTAGAAGAGGAGTCAGAAACTAGACAATATTCAATTGTAATTAGCATGAATAAATTGCATTAAGGTTTAAGCAGAATTTAGAAAGTAGGATGAATCTGTAGTCTCTGTATTCTGAAGTAACATATTCAAGTTCTAAACACAGAAAAGGATACTTCTCCTGTCTTCAGTCTCTCATCTGAGGGCTTGAAATTTCTTTTAAAGGGAGAAGCAATAGCATTTTATACATGCTTTAGCTCAAGGATTACAACTGCCCTATTTCTCTGCTTCTCCCCTTACTTCCCTATCTTTATGGGTAAATAACAGATGTAGTTTCCCAGAAATGTTTATCTTTTAAACCAATATCCAAAATGAAAGTCATTTAAATTTTTTTTATATTAGTGAGTCCATAACCATCCTATAACTTTGCTTATGAATGTCCTAGGTACTGGAGGGTAGAAGGCTGGGGAAAAACCAGAAGTATCTTCATAGCTGTATTCTCTGACCAGAGTCTCATGTTTATTCTACTGAACTTTCTAATTGAAGGTAGGCAACCTATTTATCCATATTCATAGCCATAGAAAGTAAAATATTTAATCTCATAAGCCTGAATCATACCATCAACTCTAGCTCTTCAAATATGTTAACTGGTGTCTCCTGTACTCCCATCTGTGCCGTTAGATTTTGTTCCCAGACAGTAGCCAATATGTCACTCTCTCTTCGTTATCCTAAATTAACTTTATCAACTATGAGAAAAGGATTAACAAACACCAGATAACACTGCTTATGGTAAAAATGAATGCAGATTGATAAATTACATCTGGATGATAAAAGTCTGAATAGACTATGTATTGGAGGGAAAGAATTTTGAGCTCTGAACATGAAGACTCATCTAATTGTGCATGTCTTCCATGGACTTTGGAAGCTACATCTAGGGATTTTAAGCAAAGAAATCTCTGTTTCAACTATGTAGATCTTGCATCTCCACACCTAAATTATCTTTTGGTAGTTGGGGACAAAGAATAGCATCTAGACTGTTGTAAGGTTCCAAAGAAAAGGAATGTCCTGCTAAGTTCCTTGTCCAATATCCTTCTAAATGAATCTAGTGCTAAATTTGGCCTACTTAAGTCAAATGATTTTAAATGTCTGACAGGGCCTAAGCATACCCCATGGTGATCTTTGCAACAAACATAAAAACTACCAGGGGACTTGCCTTATAATCTCTTAGTTTCCCTCATAATTCTTGCTATAATCTGTGTCAGGTGAATCTAATTTTTTGAGGCATATTAAATAGAATCTTGTCATCATTTCAGGGGTCCTTTTTCTCCTTTTCTCTTGGTATATAGTGTAAATTCAACCTAGGGACTACAGTTACAGTTCAGTCATAGATTAGTTATGAATTTGAAGAACTTGCCTATCATGCGAGAAGTCATGAGTTTCATCACCAGGACCTCAAAATCAAAACAAAACAAAGAAACACACAAATTCTGTGATAGGCACAGTAACAAATACTGCTTTGTGAGGTGCTATATAGATAGCGGCACTGATTATTTTGAAGCCACATTTAGTTTCTACTGTTGCTGCCTTAAACTTTCCATTAAAAGGCTTTGTTTTTCTCTAATTCCAAGGTCCATTATTCTTGATACATTTCAGGGATTTTTACAACTATAATTAAAAAATATTCTTGACCATTCACTCCTATTGTAATTAAACATGCAGCATCAATCATAGATTCTTATCTGAGAGCTACTCCCAAAATACATTTCTAACTAGTAGGGAAGTATATCTCAGGCAGAACAAGTAGAGAGTCCTTTCTCTCCTTACTTCCTTTGTGGCACTGGAAAACAAACTCAGGGCACCCTACCATGGAGTCACATCCACTTTTTAATTTTGGAACATGCTTTGGAACAATATTGCTAAGTTGGTCCTCTTGCTTCAGGCTCCTCAAGAATTGGGAGTACAAGTGTGCATACTGTGCCTAGCTCTGGATAGTAAATTTTGATCAGTACAAATATAGATATCAGAGATTCACTTTTACCTTCTAGCAAAGACTAATTTTAAACACATTTTGCCAATTTTAACAGCAACTTTCCATAAGAAATTACCAACTAAACTGGACATGATGATACTCAGCTGTAATTGCAGGACTCTGGAAGGCTGAAGTAGGGGGATTTCAAGTTCAATCCCAGCCTGGGAAACTTAGCAAGACCTTTTTTAAAATTAAAAAAATTAAAAAGGAACTAGGAATATAATTCAGCAAACTGACTCTATGTTCAACCCCCAATATGCCCCCAAATATATATATATGATTTTTTCTAACTAAATGAATAACCTCTAGGTATCAATCTAAGATACACACAAAACAATGGTTAGACACTTACTACCTCAAGAAATTTCAAGCTGATTTGGGGAAACTATATTACCAATGTAATTTTTATCAATACATAAAATAGTTTAAAATAATGATTCTTCCTCTATAGAAATTGTGTTAACAACTATTTCCAAATTAGCAAGAAGAATAAATGTAAGCCGTATTTAAAATTTGCTATTTTAACTGATAAAAATGACCATCATATTTTCTTTGTACCATATTTATGAAGCACAAACGTTTGGGTTATTCCTTAGGATACTTGTTTAATATTATCACTAAGTTTTAGTATATTCTCTGAATTATCCAACTACTTCAATATTTTAAAATTAGCTAATTTAGTATGTTTGGAACATAATTTATATGTGCTAAAAAAACACAATGGGGAAATCAATTATTTAAGTTACTACACTCTACAAATAGAAAGAAATGTTAAGAAAAATGAAACATCAAAGCAAAAACATTTTATGATTGTGGATAAACTTTTAATATCCATGTAGTTACCCACTGTCCCCACCTACCCCTGCTTCCTAAACTCACATATTTTATATTCATTACTTTAGAAAAACTAGTCTTAAATTATTGAGCTTTGAATTTTGTGCATCCTTCAGAACACATTCCTTTCACAAAATAAAAACACATTATCCTGTACAAGGTAGAGTATGATTAAAGGTCAAACAGAACAAGATGATACATAAGAAGGGTCTTTCATTAACTACTTTTCTTCCATTAACATATGATAAATTTGCAATATGTTCCAGGAAGTGTACTAAAAACTACAGATGAAAACATAACTCAAACAAAGTCTCTACCTTGAAGGAGTTTCATAAAACAGGACCAAAAAAAAAACCCAAATGTAAATAATAATAAAATAATAGTATTCCAAAACAATCTTAAATCACAAGTTCCATTATGAGAATTCTTTTATTAGGGTCATGGAATTTTAAATTGTCTAAAATAATGATGTTATTGCTCCTATAGGCATTTTAGAAATTAAGGAATATGTACATGATAAAGCACTGAGTATTCAACTATAAAATCAAATAATTATTGACTGTGCTCATTAAATCTATATTTTATTAAAAATAATATCCTTATAAGAAAGCTGCCATCAGATGTGGTTGCACACACCAATAATCTCAATATTTGGGAAGCTGATGCAGGAGGATCATGAGATCAAGCCCAGCCTAGGATACAGAGTGAGACCCTATCTCAAACAAACAAATAAAAAGTCACAAACCAAACATAAAAAAGTTGACACATTCTATTTTAATTTTAATGTTATTCCCCATAATGAATGTAATCATTATGCACTACAATTACTAATAAAAATAAATGTAATGTTAGTATTTACAGAACTACTCTTTTAACTGTTCAGCCTATTTAGCTCATAAAATACTACTCTAAAATTTTATATACATATATATATAAAACTTCCTAATTACTTCATTAAAAATGTTTTAAAAAATCTAAGAGAGACAAAATGTAGGAATAAGTAGGAAAAAATAGTAAGAAAAGGGCCATAATAAAAGCTCAAAAACAAATGTAAGTGAAATTAAGTATACGTGTTATCAAAAACATAACTAGTAAAGGACAAAAGCGTAAGGTTAGACTAATCTTATGCTCTTTATAGGAGAAGTACTTAAAGTAACAGAGCTTAAAGGATGCCTATATTTCTAGTCTTCTGAGAGCTGAAGGCAAGAGAATGACATGTTCCAGTCTAACCTTAGCAAATAGAACAATTTAGTGAGATCCTGTCTCAATGAAAAAAATAAAATGGGATGAAGATATAAATCAGTGTGAAGGTCTTAGGTTCAATATGTAGTACTGCAAAACAAAAGTTTAAAATAAATAAAGGAATGAACTTTTGAGACTAAACTATGATTAAATGATTCAGTACTGAAATTGCCTTTAACAGATAAACTATAGGAAAAGAATAAGAATACAAATACCAATTTAAATGTGAAATTTGATCTAATGCTGAATCTAGTAACACACATGTAAAAATGTTTATGGAAAATTTTTGAAGTATGTCATATACCTAGACTACTCAATAAACTTTCCTACACATTGAAATTCAAGGGATTTTTGCATTTTATTTGAGTTAAACTAGAAGTAAACAAATTAGAAATAAATATACAAAGAACATACTAACACACACTTTCCTAAATACTTTTGGTCAAATAATGGATAACTGAATCACAAATTAGAAATAATAATTCGCAAAGTTTACATGTGACACAACATGTACTACACATGGATCTGATCAGTGTCTTAGAACAGATTCCTAGGAGTGGAGTACAAGTGAAGGTCTCTGCAGTGGAGAAACTCAAGGATCTCTTTGTCAAGGAAGTAAGTGTTGACCCACGAGAGCAATAAATATTCCCTACTTGATAAAAGGGTCTGAGGCAAAGCCAACAACTAAGTACCAAAGTACCAATGAATTGTAAAAATCACTAGTAGGTGAAGATACGACAGAAGTCAAGGGCTATAAATCCAAAAATTTATAGTAATTGATTAGCTGAAAGGAATATGTAAATAGTCCTTGATTTCTAATCTAATAGTAAAAGTATAATAAGAATTTCTTAACTGTTACACCCAGATCACCAGTAAATATTTACTGACCAATGAATAAAAAGAAGTTCAAACCATTTAAGATATTAGTAATTTGATTACACCAACTAGAATGGACAGCTGCAGAATGGATAGAAAATTCTAGATATAAAAAGAAAAATATACATATAAATTTGTTTATACATATACAAATTTAAAAGATAATTTATATAATTCATATGAATAAATGAACATGATATTGGAGGAACTACCAATGTATCTTCTTATTTGTCCTGTCATCCCTTTCAGGCCAATCTTTACAACAGAGGTTTCATTTATGAATTGATGAAAGAAATATAAGGTTAAAATTTTTGCATTGTAGTATAATTTGGGGATGTTTCATGCTTTTTCTTTTTCTTTTTTTTTTGAGACAGGGTCTCACTTTGTAGTTCAGGCTGGCCCTGAGCTCACCATGGAGCCCAGGCAAACCTTAAACTCAGCAATCCTCCTGTCTCTGCCTCCTGAGTGCTGGGATTACAGGCGTGAGCCACCATGCCCAGCATTTCATAATTTTTTGAGTACTCTTGGACTTGATCTTAAATTACTAAAATCTGTTAAATTACAAACTGTAACTTTTAGAGAACTAAATGGTATAGCAGAAAGGCTTAAGGAAAAAAAATACTTTAGTGGAATTGTTTCTTCCTAGGAAATAATGAATTTTTCAAATCTGCAAAAAAGGGAAGTTTTAATTCAATACTAATAATACCAACCTGTAATTTTTGCTGCCTTTTCCTCTTGGTTCACTCTATTCTCATCATCATCTTCATTATCTTCTTCAAAGTCATCTAAATTGCCAATGTCAGCTTGTTTCATACTCATCAAACTAGCCAAACTTTGCATGTCTTCATCTCTACATCAGTGATCAAAATATAACATACAGCTTATTAAATGCATTGTTTGAAAAACGGTCTTTGCCTAAGAAAATACAGGTTGATCATCCCTAAAATAAAAATCTGAAATCTAAAACGTTTCATAATACAAAATTTTTGAGTCCCAACAATATGCCACAAATGTAAAAGTCCATACCAGGTGACTTTACATAAGTTACAGGCCAAATTCAGGTCCACTAAAAATACTGTGTAAAATTACCTTCAGGTATGGCATCTAAAGTTGGGTATGAAACATAAATGAATTCTACGTCAATACATGGGTTTGACCCCTAAGATATTTGTATTATGCATATGTAAATATCCCCAAAGCTAAAGTATTACTGGTCCTAAGCATTTTTTTTTTTTTTT
>PVIC010036261.1:0-18650 GCA_004025085.1 Thryonomys swinderianus
TTTTTTTTTTGCCTCGAATTTTTTTTTTTGGAGACAGGGTCCTACTATGCAGTTTGGGGGTGGTTTTGAACTCATCCTGTAGCCCAGGCTGTCCTCAAATTTGTAGTGATTATCTTCACCTTCCCAGTGCTGCAGGTCTGGGAGGATCCTCTCAAATGCTGGTATGAAAAGCGTGCACCACTGTACCTGGATTAGATTAAGAGTTCTTAAGAGATTTTAAGAACAGGACACCAGCAATTAGTTATCAGACATTAGAAGGACATCTGTGCTTTGTGTTGCAGAGGCTGGTGTTTGGTATGCAGTGACCAGAGCAGTATAAATGTTACCCGGCAAGCTCCTTAGATCTCTTTTGTTGAGAGAGCTGCTGACTAACAGTTTTGAGAGTCAGATTTATTTTTTTAAACACAGTAAGTCTGTCATTGTTAGGATTTGCAGGGGCTTGTTGGGGACAGTGGGTAGAGAATTACATCACATGAAGCTTGGTGCTAACCAGGTCACAGGCCACGGGACTCGAGTCCCAGCAAGGGTCTCCCAGGAAGCGGCTCAGGAATCTCTTAGTATTTCTGACTTGTGCCTTATCCAGTGAGGGTGGTGGAGATGTGTTGGGGTGTGTTGTGTGAAGGTACAGAGAAGCCATGAATCTGTGCGTCAGAGTCACATGGAAGGCGATTTCTGGGCCTGTCCCAGAATGAAGCCTGATGAGTTGCATTCTTAGCCAGTTCCCAGGAGGCTGCACCTCAAGATCCACTTTCTTCAAAATATCACATAATTTGTCCAGTACTCAAACCAGGTCTGTAAAATCTAAAGCCTGTGCTTTTAACAACCTAACTTTAATGCCTTTTCTAAGAGTTTGATGTGGTGCAGCATAACAGAGGGTCATGAAGTTTGGTATATTGATGATATAAATCAATGTCCTTTGGTACTGCCTACCTTACTGTCTCAGTCACTTTCATGTCTAGGGGACAAAATACCAACACTCACAATTTAAAGGAGAAGTTTGACTCATGGTTTCAGAGAGTTTAGTCCATGGCCAGGCTCCAAGGCAGAAATGGCCTGGTGGAAGGGTGTGGAGGAGGACAGCTACTCAATCTGTGGTAGCCAGGAAGAGAGAGAAGAGGAGGACCTGGGGACAAGTATATGTCCTTTCAGGTGACACCCCAGTGACCTGCCTCCGGCCAGGCCTCCATCCCAACAGCACATTCGGCTGTTGATTAATCCTCTTATGAGTACATCACCCCCAGGATCCAGTCACCTTCTGAAAGCTCATCTCTGAACATGGAAGACTTTGGGGAATATTTTTGGTATATGGCTTATACCTAGTTAGACCACTGTTTCTCTTAAAAGGAGGTATGGCTGGCACCTTGCCCTCACTCCAGAGTCCAGAAGGTCAGGGAGGGGTAGGGCTCCAGAGGGAGGTCCATTCTGTTATTATTTTTTGAGACAGGGTCTTGCTTTGTAGTTCAGGCTGGCTCTGAGCTCACTATGTAGCCAAGGCAAGCCTCGAACTCAGCAATCCTCCTATCTCTGCCTCCCGAGTGCTGGGATTACAGGCATGAGCCACCACGCCCAGCACTGTGGTATGTGGTATTGATGGCTGGTGGGCGAGAGTCAGTATGCCCAACATTGTATGTAGTTACCGGGATCAAACTCAGGACCTTGTGCTTGTGAGGCAGGCGCCGGAACCACTGAGCTAAATCTCCAGCCCTCCATTCTGTTATTTGAGGGGAGACTTCTGGGTGCTGCATGCAGGTCTGGTCTGGGAACCTATGCTCACTTGCACGTCCCTTGTGTGTAGTACTAGAACACTTGAAAGCCTGTAGAAATGGCAAAGAGGACCCTAAAGGCATTGGCATGTTGGTTTAAAACAAATTTTCCGTGTGCTCGGTTGTAGATTAAGGGCCTACCTGAAGGTTTTGCTCATCCCAAAATAGGATCCAATTATTCCGTGAAGACGGTGGAGAAGACGTGGAAGGCTCTGCAGGATTTCAAGGAGGGCAATGCCATCTTCACCTTCCCAAACACGCCCGTGAAGTGTGCCGGAGCTCCGCAGAAGATCATGTACTTGGCAGAAGCCTACTTCCGGAAGGTCTGTTTCCGCTTCCGGTGGAGAGGCTGGGCAGGCGCAAACACAGCCTTGGCGGGAGTGTGTCCTGACCCCCAGGACCATTTTCATTTCTGAATTTTTTTTTTTTTTTTGAGACAGGGTCTCGCTTTGTAGTTCAGGCTGGCCCTGAGCTCACTATGGAGCCCAGGCAAGCCTCGAACTCAGCAATCCTCCTGTCTCTGCCTCCCGAGTGCTGGGATGACAGGCGTGAGCCACCATGCCCGGCGCTGTGGTATATGGTATTAATTGTTGGTGGGCATGTCTCCACGCCCAGCATTGTATGTGGTTACTGGGGATCAAATTTAGGACCTTGTTACTGGGGATCAAACTTAGGACCTTGCGCTAGTGAGGCAGGTGCCGGAACCACTGAGCTAACCTTCCGGCCCCATTTCTGAATTTTTGCTACACATGTATACAAGTTTATAAAATAGAAAAAAGGAAGATGCAACGCATATTCTGCTTGCTTTAATAATGCTGTCAACCCATGTGACATGTCCTTCTAGAGGTTTTTCTCTAGACTTAAAAAATATGGGTATAAGCATAGTGTACATACTAATTTAAATGTATTGCATATGATCAAATAGTCTTTGTACATACTTTTAGGGTCGGGTTTTTTTTTTGGTATGGGGGATTGACCTTGGGACAAGACACTTTTAAGGCAGGCACTGAGCTAAATCCCCCGCCCTATAACATACTTTTAATATATGTCTAAAAGTCCACTGGGGAGATATATTAGAGATTGTTTTTAAATTTTTTTTTGAGACAGAGTCTCACTATGTAGTTCAGTCTGAACTTGAACTCATGGTAACCTTCTTGCCTCAGCCTCCTTAGTGTCGGGGTTACAGATTTGTGCCACCACTCCATAGTTGTATTTAGATAGTGAGTTATAAATTGATAATTTTTGTATATGTATATGTACTAGCCCCAGCTCTTTCTAATCAAGCTCAAGATGATGACTATTTTCTGGTTCTTGAAGTACAGTTATGCAAATATAAAATAGGCAAAACAGCAATTTAAAAAAAAAGGCAAAACAAAGGGCAGGATGTGCTGGTACAGCCTGTAATCCTAACACTGGGGAGGTTGAGGCAGGAGGAGTGCTATGAGCTCAAGGCTAGACTGGGCTACATAGCAAGACCTTGTCTCAAAACAAAACAAAATGCAAAGCAAATCAAAGGAAAAAGTTTCAAATGAAATTGTAAACCTCTGTGGGAAGAGATTCTGAGGGAGGCTGGCATCAGACCGGCGTCTGTGTCTCAGGTGTGCCTGGGGTGAGGTGGGGAGGAGGGCGTTCTTGCCCTCCCTCCCCGTGCCTGGGAAGTGGCATTGGGGTTGCGAGGTGTGCTTTGACCGGAAACAAAGTGGCCAGGATGTTGGGTGTGGCCGGGACCCTGGCACTGGGCAAGGCTCCTCCTGAGCTCTGTAACCTGCAGGGACCCTGAGGAAGTTCATTCCGGGGCACGAGCGTCGGCAGGCCTGTGCAGGCCTTACCCGCCTGGCTTCTCGGCACAGGCAGATGCGGGCGAGCAAGCTCTGAGGGGAAGGTGAGGAAGGGGCCGCCGGAGAGATCCCCTCTGCGCAGCTCCTTCCTCCCTGAGAGGAAGGTTCTCTCTCAGCTGCCCCGAGGTCACGGCATTTGGGGGAAACTTGGGCACAATCAGGGGACGGACGGGGCCTTGGCTTTGTGCCCTGCTGTTCCCCTAGCCCCCAGAACAGCGCCTGCGCAGGGCCCGGGCCGTGTTAGGCATCAGTCGGGTGGACGCGTGGATCAGAGCTCCAGTTCTTTTCTCTTGACCTTGACCTTGACCTTCACTTCCTGTCTTCAGCTGGGCGGTGCCCACCTCCACCCCCAGTTCACGGGTGCATTTAGAAGGTGGCACTGGATTCATACACACATCACCCCTGCGGGGAACGTGACAGTGGCATTCTCTCTTCTGTGGGTTTTAGTTCTTGTCTGGGTTAAAAAGGAAATTAAAAAACAACAACAACAACAACAGCAAACACAATGGAAGGGAAGGTGGAGTAACGCTCTTCTTTTCCCAGACTGGAAAGCGACCCAAGGCCAACATCGTCTTCAACACTTCTCTCGGGGTGATCTTCGGGGTGAAGAAGTACGCGGACGCGCTGGAGGCGATCATCCGGGAGAGGGGCCTCGCCGTGAACTACAGGCGAAACCTCGTCGAGGTCCGGGCCGACCGGCAAGAGGCAGTTTTCGAGAACCTGGACAGGCCCGGGGAGACCCAGGTGCTTTCTGTGAGTGGAGGCCGCCCCGCTGCCAGGCTGGGCGGTGGGCACAGGCGACGGAGGGCACCCCTCCCTGTCCACCAGCACTGAGCAGCGCAGGGCTGGTCGCAGCGGGCATCGGAGGGCAGCGACAGGGCGAGGAGGAGGAGGAGCAAAGTGGGCAGAGGGGCCGTCGGTCCGTCCGGTTGCCGTGGCGCTGCGACACTTGCGTGGTTCTCGCCTTCCGTGACAGCCTGTGGTTCCTCAGGGGCAGGGCCCGGGCCTGTCTCGGCGTGCGGCGCGTGGGGACAGCCCCGTCGGGGGCCGGGGCTCCGGCTGCAGGAAGCGCAGTTGGGTTCGGGGACGCGGCGTCCTCCCTCACCCTGCAGCGTGCACGGAGGCAGCGCCGGACAGTCCCCGGAGGGACCCTCGCGGTCCTGGGAAGGCCTGGCTGTTGTGTGGACTGGTCTGTGCGTGTCTCGGCCTGTTTCTTCTGTGAGGTGGGAGCACACTGTTGGAGAGGCATCTTGAAAACTAGGAAAAAGAGGTACAGGCCCGCTGGACAGGACTTTCTGTTTACAGCCTGGAGAAAGGAGCAGCCATCATGGGCTCAGATTTTATTTATTCAACATTTAAGGAATAGAGGGTTCCATAAAAGGATTTTGTTTTTAAATTTTTGAGACAGGGTCTCTCTTTGTAATTGAGGCTGGCCCTGAGCTCACTGTGTAGCCCAAATTAGCCTCGAACTCACAGCAATCTTCCTGCCTCTGCCTCCTGAGTGTTGGGATGACAGGCGTGAGCCACCGTGCCTGGCATTGTGGTGTGTGGTACCAGGGATTGAATTCAGGACCCTGTGCTTGACAGGCAGATGCTGGAACCACTGAGCTAAATCCTTGGCCCTATACAAAGGAATTTTGAAGTGAACCAAAGATTCATTTTTCAACATCAGAACTTCAAGTTATAAACTTTTTTTTAAAAATAAAAACTCAAATTCTCTCTAGGAAATAGCCTCAGACTTAAAAGTTCCAAAAGTAGAGTACAAAGAGAATTCCAGGCAGACTTTACTTAGATTCGCCTGCAGATTTTCATGTCATCCGCTTTGACGTCATCATTTCCTCTCTATCTCTGTACTCTTTCTCTTCCTATTATTTTTCCCAAAGATAAGTCACAAGTGTCAAACATTAGGTCCCTTTCCCCTTAAGTATTTCAGTGTGAATTTCATAAGATTTAGATATTTTCTTACCTAACCATAGTACTTAGCAATTTAGTACCTTAGGACGGATACAGTATTCTGGCCCATTTGTATCCAGGATCGTTGATGGGTCCAGTAGTATTTATAATACTCTTCCCTTTCTGTTACAGACCCTGACTTAAAGTCAAGAATTGTGCTTCCCTGTGATGCCTCTTCAGCGCCTGTCAGTTTGGGACATTTCCACAACCTTCCCTTGTTTTCTGTGACACTGATACTTCTTTCTCCTGCCACTTGGAAAGAATAGACTCCTCCTCATTTTCAGTCTGTCTGTGTTTTGTTGTGATGCGTTTCAGGCTGCACTTTCTACAGCAGACCAGACAGTGCTACAGACCGTTGTGTGAACAATGTGGGTCCTTGGAGGGATTCTCATTTGCAAGTGCACAGTGTTCACGGGGCCTTTATTGATAGTGTTTGTCTGATTGCGAGTCAAGATAAGGTCTGGCTTTTCTGCTGTGTAACTGCTGTTCTTTCTCTCCCGTGCTCATCAGGAAGTCCACAGGGAAGTTCTTGGGGAGGATGCAAACACGCCGCCCGTTAACTCTCCGCCAGAGTTAGCGTTCGTTCGTGACATCCGCCTACTCAAACTTTTACTGTGGCGCTTGCAAAACGACGGCTCCCGCCCTCTAGAATTCCACACGTATTTACCAACAGCGTCTTGGCATTCTGTCAGTGAGAGCCTTTCCTCCTCTCTTCCTAAAGAGCAAGCTCTAACTAAGTGATAATGTTAATTTGCAATACATCCATAAAGTAGGCTCTAGTATTTATTGTGTGTGTGTTTGTGTGTGTGTGTAAGCTGTTAGTACAGGTGAGATTCCTCATCCTCTATTATGTCTATGTGAAAAGCTTTCTTCTCTGAGAGTTTTTGGGAATTCCTGAGTGCTTGTGTAAGTCAAGCTCGCTGACTCCATCAGACAGGGCGAGTGTAGGAGGTGTAGACCACAGTAGAAAGCGCAGTTGTGGCTGCTGCAGGAGCAGGGACACGGCTTTGTAACCAGTGGGTGGTGGTAGTGGCCGTCTTGTCTGGCGTCCTGTAGGCACGAATTCAATCTCCGTGTTCGTTAGTACGTCTGGCCCTGAAGAGTGTCCTACAATGATCCCGTGGTTCAGCAAGTGCCAGCAGCCCCCTTTCCTCAAGAGTAACCAGTCTTATAATTCCCTGAGAGTCGGAGTGAATACGGGTCCGCTTTGGGCCCCGTGGCCATCGGTGATGATGTCATGGGCCTCCTTGTGCGAACTCGTGAATTTACGAGTTTATCAAAGTTTCAAGGTGGCATTCGTAAAAGATTCAATAAAACAAAAAGCATGATTTACAAAATATGAGAGGACACTACATAAACAAGCAAAAATTAATGTGCCATCAGAAATCTACACGGTTACCAAAGGGTAGGCGTGATGCAGGTGTTTGGGGAAGTGAAATTTATCCCTGCCCTTGGTCCTGCTCGGTAACCTTAGTACTGAATTAAACTCCTCTCCTTCTCTAAGGTGCTAGCTTTCTTTTCATCCTTCTTTGTTTTAAATTGGTGACATAACACTTTCCTCTGTGTGTCCAGAGAACTGACTCGTGTTTGGGAATGGCGCTCATTATCAGCTCCTAAAACGGCCTTTCCAAGCTTTGGGCGCTGAGGACTTCCTCCCAGAATGAAACCAAAGTGTCCGCATGACAGGTGGACAGCGCAGGGTCGGGGAGAGGGACCGTAGTACACCACCCTCTTCGTTTTAGCAAGAGGAGAAACATCATTGCATCACCACAGAGTATTAGTGAGCTTTACCGCAATTTCTTGGGCTCCTGGAAGTCCGTTTCTGAAGGGATCACTGGGCTCGGCATGGGCAGGTCCTGTCAACCCAGGGGACAGTTGTTTAGTTTGGTACCATCCCGCACGGAGACAGGTGAGGTTTTGGAGAGGCGTGGCCGCTTGATTCTCCTGCCGCCAGCACCGCACACAGAGGGAGCGTGCTGCGGAAGGGGGGCTTGTGGGGTTACAGAGAGGTGAGAACCGGGTGCTCTTCTTCCTTGTAGTATGAAATGCTGCACGTCACGCCGCCAATGAGCTCTCCAGACGTCCTCAAGACGAGCCCCGTGGCTGATGCGGCTGGCTGGGTGGACGTGGATAAAGAAACTCTGCAGCACAAGAAGTACCCCAATGTGTTCGCCATCGGGGACTGCACCAACCTCCCCACGTCCAAGACAGCTGCCGCAGTAGGTAGGAACACCGCCAGGCCCTGCTCCCCCTGCGGCCGCCTCCCCCAGGCGCCGTCAGAACAAAAACAAAAGTTTGGAACGCACAGAATTCCTTTCACTGTGGAAGACACTTTTGTGGCCTGAATATGACCTTGACTTTGAGGCAGGGATAAGTCACTAAGGAACCTCGTGCTGTATGGGGCAGAAAGTGTCTTCAGAGAGCTTTGCCCTGGATGGCGTGATCCTAGTTGTCTTTTCGAGGTCAAGGGATTGTTTTCAGGGGCAAGGGTCAAACACTGGAGAGAGGGGCCCTCCTCGCCCGGCTCTCTGGGCTTCTCTTCGCTTTCCACCACGCTCGTGTTCCCGGAAGCTAAGCGAGTGGGCTCTTCCGCGTCTGCCTAGAACTCCACAAGGCCAGGGAGCCGTTTGTTTCCTAGCAAACACAGGAGAGTCAATGGAAGCCTGCAGACCAGAAAATTGTTCTGTTAAGACAAACACAGTCGACCATGTCCCGATTGGTGCACGATTAAGGCCTCAGCCTGGAAAACTAAATTCCTCGCCTCCACGCTCCGCACCAGCAGTGGTGGGTGAATTGTTTTTGTGACTCTGTCCTCCCCTCACAAAAAGAAACCCTGACCTCCTGGCCTTGAGGGTGGTGCTGGCTTCTGGGCGTGAGTTTGACTCATCCGGGACCTGTTGTTACCATCACTATTTCAACAGGGAGAAAGACTTTCTAGGAAACACAAGGCTTGTCTTTGTCATTTTTTTTTTTTTTTTAAAACAGGGTCTCACTTTGTAGTTCAGGCTGGCCCTGAGCTTGCAACGTAACCCAGGCTACCTTCAAACTCGTGGCAATCCTCCTGCCTCTGCTTCCCGAGTGCTGGGATGACAGGCATGAGCCACCATGCCCGGCATCTTTGTCATTATTAAGAGAAACTTTCTCTTGTCTTTTGAATTTCAAAAGTTCAAATCTATAAAAAATATAGAAGAAAATACAATGAACACTCACATACCCTTCAGGTATTAACCAGTTATTAATATTTTTGTGACATCATTTGCTGTATCTGTGTAATTGCATATTTCATCGTACTTCCACCTGAAATACTCCAGTCTGCATTTCCTAGGACTGTGATGACAAACCTATGGCACACGTGTTATTTATTTTTTTAAGACAAAAGATGTGAATGTATGAATTGTTTTTTCGAAACTAAAACCTCAGTATTCAAGTTTAATTACAGTGTTATTACTTTTTGATGAATAAGAGGGTTTGAGTTGCAGTTTGGGTATGTGTGTCTAAAAGAGTTGCCATTACTGTCCTAGGAGAAAGGATGTTTTCCTCCCTATGCATCATTAACATGTCTAAGAAATTTAACAGTGGAATAGATTCTTCCGAATACAGTTCAGTTTGGATTTCTCTAGTTTTCCTAGAAATGTCCTTGGCAGCTCCTTCCATCCCTTAAAAATGCTAACCGGTTAGCAGCCACACCCTGCACTGGCACGCATGTCTCATGCGCCCTTCGTGAATCTAGAATGAGTCCTTTATGATACGGGCACTTTTTTTTTTTTTTTTGCTTTTTGAGACAGGGTCTCACTTTGTAGTCCAGGCTGGCCCTGAGCTCACTATGGTGCCCAGGCAAGCCGCCGCGAACCCAGCAATCCTCCTGTCTCTGCCTCCCGAGTGCTGGGATGACAGGCGTGAGCCACCACGTCGGGCACTGTGGTATGCGGCGTTGATGGTTGGTGGGCGTGTCTCCACGGATACGGCCCTTTTGATGAGAGCTGGCTGGCTGGCTTGGAAAACACCCTATGATTTTCCGCTGCCTGGTGGTTCTCTCACGGTGAGTCTCAGGCTGAGTGTGGTCAGAGTCTCAGTCCGCTGGGCCTGGCAGGAGCTTGTCTTGCCTTGGACGAAGTAGATTTTTCAAAGTGAGTTGAGTGGTGTCCGCTGTTTTCTTCCATTACAGAGTCACCTTTTCTCTGTAATTTATAGGCAGTCTGTGGGGCGATGCTTTGAATTTACATTCATCCAGTGTAAACCTACTGAATTAATGTGCTGGCAAAAGACCTGTTGTGTGAGTTCGGGTTACATGGCTTTTAGTCTACTTGCGAGACATTTGTGTGTTTCAGTCTTTCAGGGGATAATGTTAGCTATGACTAAACAAAAAGTTCCGTGGGAGTCTCGCTTTCAAGCCTGCCATCGGCTGCTGGGTTTCAGCCTTCTCCCCAGTCACACGGGGAGTGCCCCCCGACACCCCCGCCTTAGAGCCAGTACTCTGTGACATGGCTCTTCCAGAAGTTATTGTCCGAGTCCTTTGGGTCGTCTTCAGCCCATTCGATTTCAAACAGTACCACAGTGGCGGCTCTTCGTCACCTACGGAGGTCCTTTTACTGGTGTCCCGAGTGAGCAGATGGTGATGGACCCACCGTCCCCGAGGAGGCCTGCGTTTCTCATTGGCCGCCCTCCTGCCCTCCGCACGGCTCGAGGCCTGCGTATTCCTCCTCCTGCAGCCTCCCTCCCAGCCTCTGCTGCACCGCTCGGCTGTTGCAAGCCAAGTCCAGTCTTGCTGGGTTTGCTTGGAGCTCATGCCTTGATCTCTGCTGCCTACCGCCCCTGGTTCTCCCTGAATTACCACAGCGCAGCCGAGACTAGGGTGAGGCCTTCGACACAAGTGGTCGAGGCCTTGACGTAACAGGAGGTTCTAAGAGGAAGCAACCACAACTCGCGCTTGACTGCACGCGCGCAGCCTGGGGCTGGAGTGGGGCGCTCCCTGGGCCCTGGTGCCGACTCACCTCGTCACTGTGGGCCTTCCTGGGGGGCTTCCGCCCTCCCTCAGCCTTGACCCCCTGCAGCAGGGGCCTCCTCAGGCCGGCTCAAGACTGACTCCAGCCTCTTCACCCTCTCAAGGTGAAGCAAAACCGTCCAAAAGGAAACATAATTTGGGCAGATGTTGCTTTGTCCCCAATGCAGACAGCTATTTAATAATTGTAAGAGTTCTGCACTTCTCATTCTAAAAGTGATCCTCACCCTAGAAAAAAATAAAACTTACTTTTCTTTTTTTTAGTTGAGTGTCAGCAAACTATAGTTTGTGAACCAAATGTAGCCCATCACGTATAATCAGTTTGATAACGGGACATTAACTCTTACTGAATCTAAAAAAATTTCATTCTATTGAGAAGAATTAGTAGATATATATTGGAAAAAATATTATGTTTTGGATTTTTATCCATAAGACTTTTATGGAAATTTATTTTTTTCTTTTAATCTCTCTGGTTTTTGTATCTTGGCTCACAAGAACAAAATTTTTCCTTGCAGAAAATCTTCTGACTAATTTAGGAGACTACACTTTAATGAGCACATTACAATGTAAAGTAACCCACCTTTCCTAAAAGTGAACTCGACAGTCTCTTGAGAGACACAGACTGCTTGTTATCTTTGTAAGGCTAGTTTTTATTATTCAAAATGGAACACAGATTGGGGTCAGATCTTTTTAAGAAATTATTTCTAATGTTTTTAGGTGTGAAAATGCTGTTGTACTTGTGATAAAAATCCCCTGCTTCTCAGAGACATGTACAGGAATATTTGTGGGTGGATGGATGGGTGTGATGCCAGCTCTGAAAATCTCCAGAAAATAAAGTGGCATGTGTGATAGATGAAAAAGATAGGTAGCTCGAACATTTTCATGATAAAAAGGTGGTCTCTACTTTTTCCATTGAAAAAAATCTGTGGTGTACGTACCTAGAGCGATCAGTGTAGTTAGATGCATATGAGCATATACCTACATTATCTAGTCAGTTTTGGCCAAGGCAAGCCTGGCAGAGGGCAGAGCCCCGTGTTCTGCCTGATTGACCACGCCTGGGTCTACTGATCAAGGCTGTGTATCAACAGGAACCTGCCGTGTCGTGGTTCACTGTGGGACACTGGGCACACAGACCAAGAGTCTGACAGCATCAGGCCAGGAGGAGGAGCAGTGGGGTGAGGGGGCCTGCCTCATGGTGCTGTCGGAGGGAGCTGGCTCTTCAGTCCCAGCCTGCAGAGACATCTGTGTGGGTCCTCGATGAACAGAAGGACCCCACGTGGTCGTGTTCTACTCACGATCTAAGAGAAGGGGGACGGAATCTCCCTAACTTGTGTGTGTGTGTGTGTTGTATATATATGTATATATATATATATATACACATACATATATATATACATATATATACACATATATACATATATATGTATTTTATTTTTTATTTTATTATTATTTATTTTTAATTTTTATTTTTTTTGAGACAGGGTCTCGCTTTGCAGTTCAGGCTGGCCCTGAGCTCACTATGTAGCCCAGGCAAGCCTCGAACTCAGCAATCCTCCTGTCTCTGCCTCCCAAGTGCTGGGATTACAAACGTGAGCCACCACACCCGGCACTGTGGTGTGTGGTATTGATGGCTGGTGGGTGTGAGTCTCCACACCCAGCATTGTATGTGGTTACCGGGATGGAACTCAGGACCTTGCGCTTGGGAGGCAGGCGCCGGAACCACTGAGCTAAATCTCCGGCCCCCTAACTTGTATATATTAAAGTTATTTGCACACGAGTTTCCATGGAAAGCCTCAATACTTATATGTTTTCTGACTTTTCCATTTCTCTTATAGCTGCCCAGTCGGGAATACTTGATAGGACAATTTCTCTGATTATGAAGAATCAAACACCAGTAAAGAAGGTTTGTACGTCTCGTAAGAATCATTGCCTCAGTGATCGCATTCCAGTCTGTTTTGGGTCCGGTGCTTTCTCACTATTTTGCCACTTTTGTAATTAGTTCTCCAATAGGGGCACTTTGGTTTTTGCCTTTGGCACTATTATCTGTTACGTAATTTACATTTGTACAAAAAATTAGGATGTATATGTGAAAAACTGCAGCCACCCGGAGCTTAGACTAAATTCTAAAGTTTCTGTCCAGTTGCATAGGAAGCTGCTTTGCAGCTCAATCTCACTGCAATTTCAGTATGACGGGTACACTTCGTGCCCCCTGGTGACTGGCTACAACCGCGTGATTCTGGCGGAATTTGACTACCGAGCTCAGCCCCTGGAGACCTTCCCCTTCGACCAGAGCAAAGAGCGACTCACGATGTATCTCATGAAAGCTGACCTGATGCCTTTCCTGTACTGGAATTTCATGCTAAGGTGGGCGTCACCAGGGGGTCGGGTGGGGGCTCACCTGATAGTGTGTGTGCCACCTGTGCAGGCAGATGGGGTCTAGGTCGCCTCCTAGCTCCTACCCAGAGCAGGGTTAGCGAATGGTGTCGGATGGCGCCCTTGAGGGGTTCCAGCACCTCTGCCACCCTGGGGGGAAGGGAGTGGGCCGTGCCATCTGCCTCCCACAGGGCGCACAGCTGCGTTCTTCCTTGCCGGCACCACCTCAGCGTCTGCTTTCTACTCTCTAGCCCTTTTCTGCTGCTGCATAGAGACTAATAATGAATCATTTTCACATGCCAGTTACTTTCTCAGCTGCTACTTTACTTCTTAAAGAATTGCTCTATTTGAGGGATAGAATGTGATTGGGAGTGTAGACTTTGGACTGCATCCTGTGTTTGAATCATGCTTTGGCTGTGGATTAGCTTATGCTCTAGGACAAGTTGCTTCCACTCTCCATGTTTAAGTTTCTTATTTGCAAAAGTAACATCACCTCCCTCATGAAATGGGGATTAGTGCAATAACAGAGCGAGGTGAAGGAGACATTCAATAAATAGTGTAAACCAAATGGATACTTGCCCCTCTTTGTTCTAAAAATCAATTATCTCTCTTAACTTTCCCAAACTCATGGTCTTCAGCTAAGGATGACTTTTCCCCCCAAGTGACACTGGCAGTGTCTGGAGACATTTGTGGTTGTCACAGATAGATGGATGCCGCCGGTAGCCGGTGGTGAGAATCCAGGGATACCACTAAATTCCTTCGATGCACAGGGTGGCTCCCATCAGAAGAATTACCTGTTCTACGGTGTTGTTAGGGCCAAGGCTGAGAAGCCTGGCCCGTGTTTAGCTCCTGAGCAGGTGTAAGAGGAGAAGAGAGCAGCTGGATGGAGAAGTGGATTTGCACAGGGTTGATATTATGAGTCAGTGTGTCCAGGCCCACAGAGGCAGCGCCAAGCTAGGGGTCCACGCCAGGGTCTTCTCCCAGGCCTGGACTTTCTCTTCCTCACTTGACAGTTATTTCCTTGCGGTGATAAGTATACTTGGAGCACTGCTGGCTGAAGTCACCCCATTTCTTCGGCCCCAAGTAACTTTTCTGTGCTATTTCTCGCAGGGGATACTGGGGAGGACCAGCTTTTTTGCGGAAGTTGTTTCATCTGGGTATGAGTTAAGGATGGCTCCGCCCAGAGTCTTTTGGATGGTTTCTGAACCAAAACTACCGTTCCTGAATTGCCCAAGAATGATGGGAAGGACTCTACTGGCCCCGTGAAGACTTTCTTGCTGGACAACTGACTTATTTTGGTCTCTCTGAACAGCCATGATGTGGGGTGAACAAAATGAATTTGATTCTTTGGAAATATTCAAACTTCTATTTTCTGAATAAAAATTTGTCATTTCTTTGAGAAGAGTGTCTCTTGACTGATAGGAGCGAAAATTTATTTCGGTGCTGGTGTTGCTGGGATAGATTTCTTGCTTTCTGCCGTGAGTGGTCAACCTATAGCTGGTGTAACTGCCCAGAGCCTGTTTATAGTCTCGGGAAAGTAAGCAGTGGGTGGCACCGGTGACTGTCCGGCCGCTCGCAACACTTGCCGTGGGGCCCAGCGTGGAGGGTTGGAGGCCCCTCCCGGCCTCTCAGGGCTTCTCACCCGTTAGCGCTGAGACCATGCCTCCCCTGCCGCTGACCGCACACTGTGGGTACTGGGCTCAGGGGACCCTGATGTGTATGGTCAGCATTTGCTCAATTCGCTCTCAGTTTCGGCCAACAAAGTTTTGAATGATTCTGCACTGGAAAAGTTGCAGGAAATAATGTTTCCCACTTATGTCAAGTTCAGCTGTGGCTTCACAATAAGTTGCTCCCAGTCAGTTGCTGATAAAAGTTTAGCTTCAGTTCAGTCTGGCACTTTAAAGCGGGTATATTTCATGTTCAGAAATGCTTCTGAGAAGAAAGACATAGCAGTCTGTAGAGTGCCTTAGACTTTTTATAATATTTTAGAGTGCAAACCCTTTCTGGTTTTCAGGAGTTCTCTTGATGGCTCTCGGCACTCTCCAAGCCTCCGTCTATTTATTCTACAGATTCTCACTGGGCACCTACTGCTTGCCAAGTGCTGCTCTTGGCCCAGGGGGTGCTTGGTGACTCACACAGATAAGGGCGCTGCCCATCTTTCTGTGGCTCCTGCGTTGGTTTCCTGCTCCTCTTTTCCTGGGGCGCCAGGTTGCTTGCCGAGTGCAGCTGTGCCCTGATTTGGGGAGTGAACTTTCCTCAGTGATACACATTCTGGGGATGGAGTAAGGGACCCATTTGCAACAGGGGTGGGAGATGGTTTCTAGAGGGATCACATATCCCGGCCGGCCTGTGGCGCTGTCCCGGTGTAGCTATTTGGCCAACAGTGTGACCACTGGAGTGGGCACAGCCCCGCCACGTCCACAATGGGAGGGCAGGGCTGCGAATGGTGCCAGCGCTGTCACTTTCTTCCATGAGGTGTTTGTGCAGTAAGCTGGATTCGTGCCGCCTTGTTCCTGGAGTCCTGGCCAAGAAACCCCGTAGCTTTATGCAGCCGCTGCCTCAGTCCGCCTCCCGGTGGGCAGCTCGCTCTTACAGGACTGTGCGCTCAGGCGAGCTGGAGGCCGTCTGTCCCAGGTGACCCTCCTCTGAAGGGAACAGTCCGGCCAGCGCTGCATCCTGGGTCGTGGACAGAAGCGCTGCCCAGGCTGGCTCCTGGATCTCCAGAGAATGAGGCTGTGATTCCTGGGGCCAGAGGAGGCTCTGTGGGGCGCGACTGAAACCCTGCTCTGAGTGAACCAGGCCTCTCTTGTCTGTCTGTGGTCATGCATTCCGAGTAAAACCTTTCAGCACCAGGCAGTTGCTTTGGAGATCAGGTCTGCTTGCCAGGGCTGGAGGCAGCAGTGACCTCGGCCGGCCAGTGCGTCGGTCTCCAGCAATGTTCTCTCCTGGGAGCTTGGAAAGGTAAAAACTGTGTAGAATTCCGGAGAAACGTAGCCCAAGAAACTCATCACCTTATCCACGAGCAGGGCCTTGGCCAAGGAGGTGCCTGCCTCTCTGAGGAGGCGCGGGCAGCAGGGAGATGACGTGGGCCGGGGCTGGAGTGAAGGCGGTGGCTCCTCTGTCAACGGTGCCTCAGGTTGGACTTCCGCCCTGCGGAGGGGTCTGGTTTTAAACCGGAAGTGACTCCAGGCTGGGAATCTACCTTGTGTCCTTCAATCCCGGACTCTCCGTCATTCGTCTGGATTCCTGTTTTGGCGTCAGTCCTGGGTGAGCTGTTGTGCAGTGATGTCCGGGGGACTGTGGCCTAGAGGTCCAGAAGAAGGAGGTTCTCAGAGTCCGAGATGTAGCAGGACTTCCTGTGGCATGAGCATTGGAAATTTTTCTCATGTCTCGTTTTTGCAGCAAATTAAAAAAAAGAGACAAAAGGAATAAAATTACCCCCAAATCCACCTTCTAGTAATAACTAATACCACCTTGCTGCCTCTTTCAACCTAATACTGTTACATATGCAGTTTCTTCCTATGACTCACGAAGATGAGGTTGAAGGGGCTGTACTGTGTCCCGTGTTTTATGCTAGTCCTCACCCAGGGGCCAGGGTTGGCTCAGAGAGGAGGTGACCCCGCGGGCATTTACTTAAGGACACAAGCCTGGCCCAGCTGCTGCTCCTTGACCAACCCAGCAATCACTGGTCCTGTGCCTGGAAAGGTACTGATTCTGGGGTGGCGGTAGCTGCTTTTCTCACGTAACTCTGACAATAATGCTGAAAGGGAAAATATGAAAGATGCGGACTATAATGTTTTTAGGGTGATGTCGCTCAATAATTAAAAGTAGCCATTCTGATTTTTTTTTTTTTAACGCATTGGATAACTGTGGTCTGATAGGAAGTCCCGCCTCCTCGCTTCCTGGCCTGAGACCTCAAGGTTCTCATGCAGGATGGGTCCGTTTCGGGCATCTCAGGGAGGGAAGAAACAGAGAACTTCTTTGCAACATATTCATAAAACTAGGTCCCTCTGCTTCCAGTAACTGCCAGATCGCTAAGGAAATTGCTCTTCTACGCTGGAAAAAGTCAAAGTCAAGTTTTTGGATTATGAGGTTGAAAAAGGTCCCAAGAGGCTGTGAGGGGACGATGGAGGCGAGACAGTGTTCTGCCTCAACACCGAGCTTTACAAAGTGACTTCCCTGGGGCACAGCGTGCTCCGCGCGGCCCCGCACGAGGCCGTTCCTTTCCGGATCTGCGTCCGGCACAAGTCCGGGGACCGCGACCACTCCCAGGCTGCAGGAGGGCCGGCGCCGGGCCCCGTCCTCTCGGGGGCAGCCCAGCGGGAGGCGGCTCTGATGGGCGAGCGGCGTCCGCTGGGACCTGCTCAGCGGCTTCTTCTCCAAGGAGGGCCGAGTGCGTTCGCACAACGTGCTCAGCAGTTCGTGCACGTAAGCAGAGGCCGCCGGCTCTGCCGGAGGGCTCGGGGGACACCTTCCCGCCTCTCCAGCCAAATGGGGCCGCGCCAGGGCTCCCCAGCATTCCTGAGAAGCTGCAGAGCGTCAGGCTTCTCTTACCTGCCACTTTATAACAGAGGTTCACGGCGGAAGGGCCCCCCGTGTCACAGTCAGGGGTGCGGCCAATGCCTGAGTCCACGGATCTGGGTTTCCCTCCCCGGGTTCGAACCTCAGATCCTCCTTTCACTGACTGCACAACCTGGGGGACATCATTTAAGCTATGTGGGGCCTGTTTTTTAATCGACAAGTTGGGAAAACTGTCACAACATCTACCTCAACGAGTTATTGTGAAGAATAAATGTATCAAGCGGGGCGTAGCCACGTGTACCCGTGATCCCAGCACTCGGGAGGCTGAGAATGGAGGATGCCACAAGTCTGAGGCCGGCCTGGGCTGCGCGGTGAGTTCAAGGTGGGTCCAGACTACATAGTGAGACCATGTCTCAAAACAAACAAACAAAAAGTCAAAACTTCTCTTATATGAGATGTAATGAAAATACATAGTGAATGTTTAAATTAAAAAGAATTAGTACGGTAAAATATGTATCGCCATGAATCCCCCTCAAAATATTCCCCTGTTTGGAACACACTGATCCTATTGTTCCGGTCACTTTCTGAAGCAGCTCTGGAGCCCTCTTTCACGAGTGTCTTCATGAGGTGTGATCACAACATGGCGGATGCTGCTGCGAGCGCCACTGCATGGAGAAAGGGGGCTCGTCACCCGTGACGGCACTGTCTCCCAGTCCCGGGGGAGAGAGGCAGAGTTACTCTGTCGCCTGACACGCAAGTGTGCTTCTCTTATCTGAACAAATGCTGGGTTTGTCTTATATTTAGTGTTGTATCAGCAGGACCCAAAACAGGACACGAGACACATCGTAAGCGCTCAGACATTTGACGAAGAACTCAGCTCATCCGCTCAGTTTGGCCCCTGCCCACGGCATGCCTAGGGGAATGGAACTTACAACGGAAAGAGAGAGACCGGTAGAGAAAGGATCTGAGCAGCCAGACACCACTGTCCCCTTCGTAGTCCTGACCCAGGAGCCTTGTCCTTAGCCACGCTGTGGGGAGGCTCCCAGGCAGGGGGCGGGAGAGAGGATGCGATGGCTGTAGGTGGCTGGGCACAGCCAGGATACTGGCCACATAAGACAGGTGGGGGGGACCCTTCTGCTCCTGGCGGCTGAGAGGTGCTGTCTGTACCAAGGGCCTCCCCTGCTGCCTGGTTTCGGGTGGTTC
>PVIC010036262.1:0-18671 GCA_004025085.1 Thryonomys swinderianus
GTAAGAAATGAAAAATTTTAAATGATAACTTTTAGGAGTTAATCTTTAGGGTTCCCCTCAGCGTGGACTCACTAAAGTGTCTCTGGTGTGGGAGAAATAGTATGAAAGCTGCCTCCTTGAAGTGGAAAATCATATTCCCACAAATATAAATCATACTTGAAAGTGCTAAATTCTCTTCCAACTGAGATCCTCTAGACTGTTTCCCTATTGCAACTAAAACTTAAATTGAACAATAGCAAATAGAAAAAGATGGATCTTCAAATCTCAACCTCACAATTCAGGGGATATACAACACAGATATTATTTACATGTTTCACACAGTAAACAAATACTACTCAGTGGTTTAAACAGACATAAAGCGAAGTGAATGGAGAAAAAAATGTCATTTAAAATACAATAAAATTGACCTTTTCAGCCAGACTTGTGGCACAGTCCTGTAATCCCAGTACTCTGGATGGCTGAAGCAGAAAGAGGTTGCATTCAAGGCCAGAGCGGGCAACTTGGGGACTCAGAAGCTGTTTCACAACTGAAGAAGAGAGCTCAGGGCGGTTCTGCAGACACAGCTCCAGGAGAAGCCTCCGCGTTCAGTCCCCGTGCCACAAAAACGATCAATGAATCTTGAGGATTTAGAGATTGAGCTTGCCAACCGAGGGTTGTAAACTGCCCCGACAGCAACGTTGTGGGAGGTGATCAGGGCAGTGCGGTGATGCTCTGGGAAGGAAGAGTACAGTTTAACATTGTGAACAAGTGCAGCTAGTGATTGTTCATGAGCGCTCCTCTTTCAAATGCCAATCAACTTTATTTGTACGATCTTTTCCCTGGCAACCTATCACCTCCAATTTCATAGCTGATGCAGAAACTAACATTCTCCTCTCAGTGCAGTTCAACCCGCATCCACTGAACCCTCTGTAGACTGTGCATGCAGAAGCTCCCTCCAGTACTGGAGTCAAGTTAGCCATGGAAACCGATAGTCATAAAAGCCACTTTATTTGTACGTGTACAGAGGTCAGTGCAGAGGTTGTCCTTGAACAGCTCATCTCTTGATACTGCAACAAATGAAAGCCAGCAGAAAGAAGAGGCCTGGTAGACAAGGTCCCACAGAGGGGACCCCGAAGAAGGGCCAGCTAGGAGAGACAATGTAGTAAAACTGGGTAGAGCTGGTCAGGTGGTCACGTAGCATCAGCTCAGGAGACGGGCATTTCCCCTGGCCTGGAGCTGCTTCCTGTGTTACCGGGGTCCCCGGTCCGCAGGCCATGGCCCTGCTGGGTGTGTTAGGGACTGTACACGCGGCAGGAGGAGTGCAAGGGCACAGAGTCGGCACCGCTCACAGCCGCCGGCGGCACAGCCCGCGTCGCCCCCTGGGCGCCTCCTTTGCCAGCTCTCGTGGAACTGGAGCTTGCTGGGCCCCGCACCGCACAGCATCGAGGCTGCTCGCCGCTTACGAGACTCTAGCGCGGAGCTCTAGGTGGAGCTGGGGAGGGACGCTAGCACTGAGGAGCGGCTGCAGACCAGGTGGGCAGGGGCAGGGGCAGGGACGTCAGACGGGCAGAGGCTGCGACGAGTCACCTGCTGTCGGACACACGTCCGAGCCGCGTCAGTGACCAGGAGGCTGCTCCTGGCGACAGGTTAGAGCAGCAGGTGAGCGAAGCCCTTCAACTTCCCGCTGCACGGGTGGGCGGCTTCATGGCCAAACACAGCACTTCTTTTTATCTGTGTGTCATCTGCTCCTCATTTTATTTTCTATTTTCATCTGCATCTCCTCTTCCACTGTGCACTTGTCTCGGTCACAGTTAAAGGAACCTACACTTTAACCCGAAAATGAGTACAGAACAGATGTCTCTGGAGAGCTTCTTTGAATGGGGAAAGAACGGAGCTTGACGTAGCACACGGGCCTACAACCACCACCGACGAGAAAGCTGCCTTCCCAAGAAAATACCAAGAGTCCGGCTTAAATCACAGCTGCATTGTCATCCCCATTATCCAACAAACAAATCAGACAGTGAGATGTGCTTGGCTCTTCCCAGAAAGATCCCCCTCGCGTCTGTGGAAAACTGTCTTCCACAAAAGCCATCCCCGGTGGCAGCAGTGTTGGTACCATGGCGCCTGTGAAGGGAACCCGGCGTGAACTGAAGGCAAACTTGACGTCTGGCCGGAAAAGAGCAACACTAAACACCTCAAAGCTGCAACCATTCTGCTCAGCGCCCTGTATTTTCATTCTACCTTTTGAAAAGTTTTGATGTTCTGTGCTCTGATGAGGATCATTGATTACCCAGCTGAAAGTGAAACCTTCAAATTATTCCTACATCTTGAAAGGCCCTTAAGAGTAGGTGAATTCCTCCTGTGCACTTTAAGGAAAATCTTAATCAATAAACTAACAAAACCCCAGATATTCTTTTCTTAGTGCCAGGGCTTTATTGCATAGAGCACTTTAGAATGCTTAAGAAGTAATCGAAAATGTTCACTTTACAAAAAGTTATTTTATTTCTATTATACACATCAAAAGCTTTTTGAGAATTATCTTGGAAAATAAGCTGCAAATGATAACCCAGTACAAAGAGAATAATACAAAATGCTCAGTGCAAAATTCAGGGTGAATAACACAAGAATACAAAATTGAGTGCAGCTGGGCGTGGTGGCTCACGCCTGTGGTCCCAGCACTCGGGAGGCAGAGACAGGAGGGTTGCTGAGTTTGAGGCTTGCCTGGGCTACATAGTGAGCTCAGAGCCAGCCTGAACTACAAAGCGAGACCCTGTTTAAAAAAAAAAAAATGAGTGCAAAATGGAAAGGGAATATTTAGCAAACATTAATGTTTTATTAATGTGTTTCAAATCAGTGTTATATAGAATTCTATGGGTGTTTTCAAAACTATTACTTGCATAATTTTCAAACCAACATGTGTGTATATGCAAGTTAGTACTTTGAGAATTTATGTTTTAGAACAGTACAACTTCAGTATTTTTGGCCTTGTTCACTCTGGGCCTAGGATTTCAGGTAAGGATTCTCTTATTTCCCAAAGGAAAAACTTACATGAAAGTTCAAAGCCCCCTCAGAAAGCCAATTGCATTTCCCTGTGTAATATGCTCTATAATTATCACTAAGAGTACTCAAGAATAAAAGTGTGATGGAGAGAATTTGGCAACGAACAGAAAAATTACACATATATCTTAGCTTTGAACATAAATCTCCTTACTTTTATATTTTGCTCTAGAAATAAGATGGAAAGATCCATATCAAGTCTATTCATTTTAGCACAATTTTTTGAACAGTAAATTAAAAAACCGAAAGAAACCCCGAGGGAATTGCTAATACAAACCATGGAACATTCACACTACAAAATATGTTAAGCTATAAATGGAATGAAGAAATCTTGATGCATTGCCTTGGGGTGGCACCGCTCCCTGAGAGCAGAGAGCAGAGGACGTATATGCACTTTCCCACAGCTTATCAAGGAAAAGAGGGAGAGGGAGGGTTGATTTGAATATATATTTTAATATATGTGTTTTATATACACACACACATATACGTATTCATAGACACAACATGAATATATGCATTGACATATTTACTTATATTTAAAAGTGAAAAAAAAACCTAAATACTTCTCAATATTTGCTTTTAAAGGAAAAAGGGAAGCAGGTGGAGTATATTTGGGCCCCACTTACGTTTCTCTGAATATATCTTGTTTTCTTGATAGGCGTTTAGATCTGTGTAAATATTTCACATACTTTAAAATAGAATACAACTTTAAGGGCCGGAGATTTAGCTCAGTGGTCCCGGCGCCTGCCTCGCAACCACAAGGTCCTGAGTTCAATCCCCGGTAACCACATACAATGCTGGGCGTGGAGACTCACACCCACCAGCCATCAATACCACATACCACAGTGCCGGGCGTGGTGGCTCACGCCTGTCATCCCAGCACTCGGGAGGCAGAGGCAGGAGGATTGCTGAGTTCGAGGCTTGCCTGGGCTCCATAGTGAGGTCAGGGCCAGCCTGAAGTACAAAGCGAGACCCTGTCTCAAAACTATATATATATATATATATATATATATATATATATATATATATATATATATATATATATATATATAAAATGCAACTTTAAAAGGCAGTGATCTTAAAATTAAAGCAAAAAACAAATATGCTGTCAGTCAAGTGTGTGGCATAGAAGAACTATTTCAGGTGAATTTTAAATCCAGTCCGTGACTTTACTTACCCTGCAGTCCTGGCGTCTTCACGTAGCGTCCTGCACAGAGATGTGCAGCCAGCTGTCCCAGGGGCCGCGCGTCTGGTAACGCTGTTAAGACTTTGATACTGTCAGGTTGAGTTTGAAGGGTAATTCAAGTGTCGGTGAAAGATAAGAACTGTAATATAAAAGAGCAGTGTAGTTATATAAAACTCGAAAGCGTTGGATTAACATGGATGCACTACATGATCTCAAATGTAACTCATCTTTAAAAGCCTTAGAAGGTGGGGCCGCCTGTGCAGGCCCCGGACGCCTGGCGTGGCCTCCGGCAGGACCCGCACACGGAGGCGGGCGCAGCCGCAGCCCGCCGCGGGGCGCTGAGCAGGGTCGGGCCGGCCGGGCGTCGGAGCCGGAGGAGCCAGAGCGGAGCCGCAGTCCCCGGGCAGAGGACGGCCTGGCGGGGGCTCTCGGGCACTGGCGGATGGCACGCGGTGCACGGAGAGCCCCAGGCCGGAGGAGGCCCCGAGAGGGCCGGCCTGTTCTCACCGCACCCGCCTCCCGGCCTGCGAGCTCGCGACTCGCCGGGCCTGCGTGAGCGCTGCGCTGCGGCGAGGCTTCCTTCCACTCGCGGCTCGGGGTCTGGACCCTGCAGGCCAGCGACCTAACGCTGAGGCGTTACCTGCGGTTACTCGGTGGGGGCGGGGGACGTGGTGAGCAAATCCCCGGGAGCGCTGAGATCTGAGACCAGGTTCGAATCCAACCCTAGCAGCTTTGTCAGCTCATCAGTGCATCGCAGTGAACAGTAACATTCACTGAGACCCGTGTTGTAGATGCGCAAAAGCAATTTGTGCTATGTGTTTTTACTGCGTAATGTTTAAAGTAAAGGTCACACTTCCTGATGGGTAAAATTAAGGACCTGTGTTACATGTAATATTATATGCTTCTAAAACACCCTCCTCCGTTTTGATTTCTAAATTAAAAAAAAAAAACTGAAATGGGGATCTGAGTAGCCAAAGTTATATTTTTTAACTTTTAATCTCTGTCTGATAATTCGTCATGGAAACTGTCCAGGTAGATGTAGGAAAGAGAGTGGTAGGCCTTGGCCCCGTCTCCAAAGCCCAGGCTCCCCAGCGACCTCTGACAGCATTTCCGAGGTAACACCAGCCTCTTCCTTCGCAGGCGCTGTTCTGAGTGCCAGTCCTCCCTCATCCCACTTCTGAAGGGCTGAGCTGGCTGTTTCCTTCTAAAAGCCACGGGGTCTCTGCAGCAGGTCCTGGGTGAGAGAGAACATTCTAGAAACCAAGATACTATTTCAAATTTATTCAAGTTTTCTAACACACACACACACACACCTTTGCTTGCATTCAAAGGAAAAGGCAGTTCTTTCTCCATATTATTAATCAAAACCCACTGAAAGTTGGAAGACAGAGACTCTTTTGAGTAATCTGTTTCTCACTGTGGATCTGAGGGTAAGGTTAATGAACTGTTGTTATAAAAGCCAATATCACTCTATTAAACTCTTTACTTTTGTGTTTAAATTCATGCTCATCAATAAGTTAATAGAGTGGGAAGGGTTAGAAGTTAGATGTATTAATTATTTACATTATAATCTTGTCATTAATGTTACTTTAATGGAATTGTGAGGAGCATTTTGCCGGTTTTAGGAATATTAATTTTATATAACAAGTAAAATTAAGTTTCAGGAAGATTGAAAACAAAATGTCAATTGCAGAAAACAAAATATTGTTTAAAAGAAGGCATATGTATATAATTCAAGGCAAAGGAGGCACGTGTTACATTCAGTGGCATGGGCAGAGCACGGCACACAGGGTTTGTATTCTCAAGGAAGTGTCTACTGCAGACACGCCCTTCAGCCTCACTACTGCCAGTAATGTAAAGAGCAAGACTGGCCAAGACTGGTCTGAGTATCATCAGCCAAATACCAGGTAAACCAATTAGAATTTATTTCTACATGACTTAAAATCTTTGATTCTAAATCGTGTCCAGTCTTTGATTAAATATAGGAAATGTCATTTTAAGTCAACCTCTTAATTTCCGCATACCACAACACCTTATAAATGTCACTGAGCACTTTGGTTCTACGTGGAGGCCGCAACTTAAACATAATGAAAACTTCACATAATATAAAGATTTTCCATCTCTCCAAATAAATGTCATTATATGAAATAGATCCTGGGGAAATTTTTGAAATATCTCATTAAGCATCGTTGTTATACAAAATGATCGTAGTAAAAATATCGTTTACAATAATGACAAGAGTGTATTGTGTATAGTTGTGTAAATCTAGATTTATGGTTTCACTGGCTTAGTCAGGGCATGGAGAGGACAAGAGCTGCCCACTGAGGAGCAGAAAATAAGAGAAATAGGATCTCACTCTTGCAGTTAAATGCCAATCTGAAGGTCAGGAGATGCAATTGCATTATATGGAGATACAGTTCTGGGCCAGCAAGAACTTGACAGCAAATATATTAAAAATAACTTTACTGAGGAAAAAAATGTGTCAACTGGAAGGAATTAGAAATGCATGCTGCGGGTGGGGGGAGGAGTCTGGAGAGTGAGCAGCTATCAAGACCCAGGGCAGAGCCAGGCCTGAACCCAACCCCGGCCTCGCTCGGGGAAGGGGCCGGGGACACTGCTGAGGGTGGGGGCCCCCGTGGCCTTCGGAGCCACGGGCACCGTGTCCAGCTGTAGCAGCAGCGCTGTGCCGACCCCACTCTTCTCGCACTGTTTCTGACTCCACGCTCACGCAGCGACCAGCAGGCGACGGTCTCCTCCTCTGGCTGGCCCATGCAAATGCAATAGTTACATTTTAGAGTAATGCGAATCAATTGGCATCATAACCTTTATGTATCTCTCCTGTGTTCTGAAGGAGAACGAGCTATATTCTCCCAAACGACGCTAAGAATTTGCCTTCCTCAAGCAGAAGACCAGGCCACAGGATTCTATGCTGCAAATAAACAAGCATGATAACTATCCCCTTGCAATGTGTTGCTCTGAAAAACTTGCAATTTTCTTTCCTGATGACCTCAAGACCATAGTATCTTCAAAATCAAAAAGTTCTACTGAGATCTGTTATAAAAATCATGAACTTCCGAGAAGATGTTTTTTCTCCAATCTTTCAAAATCTTATAAATTTGCTGTCTCATTACATTATAGGCCATATGAGACAGAGTATTTTCTAACATTTCTCTTTCCTTTTACCGCTGTGTAATCTTTTCTTTTTCTTGAATATCCAATGCTATTGATGGAGAGTCTTTAAGCCCGAATGAATACAAAGAAATGTGCACATTCTCGAATTCCTTCCTAACACAACTCTATTTACTCTGACACGTGGATATCACTTGGGAATTCTGTTCCCATTATTTCTTTCAAGAGTTTGCTTCCTGCACCTGCAACCCACGAGGATAGTCACCCGAGAAACCCCCAGGCCTTGTGTAACTGTCCCCGAATAACTGGAATTAGTTCTTAATCAAAAACAGGAATCTTTCCATGTAAGGGGTCAACCTACTCAATAAAGACTAGATTTGGTAATACCTAGACTCTAGGCCCATTACACATAGCAATAACTATTTTTTTTTTTTTTTTTTTTTTTTTTTGCTTTTTGAGACAGGGTCTCGCTTTGTAGTTCAGGCTGGCCCTGAGCTCACTATGGTGCCCAGGCAAGCCGCCGCGAACTCAGCAATCCTCCCGTCTCTGCCTCCCGAGTGCTGGGATGACAGGCGTGAGCCACCACGTCCGGCATTGTGGTATGCGGTGTTGATTGCTGGTGGGCGTGAATCTCCACGCCCAGCATTCTATGTGGTTACTGGGGATCGAACTCAGGTCCTTGCGCTTGCGAGGCAGGCGCCGGAACCACTGAGCTAACCCTCCGGCCCCATAGCAATAACTATTTAAATCTTCATCAGAACTTTAAAGTCTTTAAATCAAAAGATAACAAAAATAATGCAAGAATCTTTTAACGTTTTTAGATTTATATCTCTAGATTCATGTTCCCCGCTGTATTTCTGGCTAATCAAATAAGAAAGTATTTAATGAGAAAAACTAACAAAAGTAACAACTGACACTTTGCAAATGTGAAAGGTTCCTGTGATTTGAGGCAACCAGAGGACGTAAACCTTGTATTTGTGAGGTGGTGTACATCATCCATTCATTCAAAACTTTATTAACACTGTGTGTTACTACTGGACACTGTCAATGAGATCCCCTCCGGGCCACAGGAACCACTGAGCTAACCCTCTGGCCCAACCCTTGCACTTTGTGAAGGTAACCCTAGTACTGCCACCATCGCGAGCAATAGCTCAGTCTCTTGGAACTTGACTTTGCCACCGAGTTCCCCGCTGACTGAACTTAAGGTACACTTGCCTGAGCAGTCCCGAGAGAGCAGGACACCCTGGAGATCTTCTCAAACCCAGGAGATTACATTTCAGAGCTTTCCTTGCTATGAGCTTATGATGGGAGAGACCCTAAACATGTCTTGCCTATTGTCCTGATGCAGAGGACTCGGCTTGTTGTTAATGTTCCTGGTCTTTCATTACCCACTCTTTTCTTTCCTCCAAGTTTATAGCCACTTCCTTCTGGGCAAGCTGTAAATTGTTAACATCTTTCATCTCTGCTTTTATGACCCAGGTTCTCAGTATACATTTAGCTAAAAGGAGTCAACAGTATTCATGACACAAACTGCATGTTGAGCTGTCTCGAACAGTCTCTGCCACACTAGGTAGTCTGGCCCCTTTAAATTTGATGTCCCACAAAGTCATAGGACATAGACAATTTCTTTTCTAGAGAAAAACGGCCATGGCCTCGAGTTCGGTTTCCAGTAGAGTCTTTATTCCTAGTTGAAACCGCCGAGCTTGGTCTTGGGTGTCTACCTTGCTGTCAGTATCCTGGGCTTTTGAGATGGGACCACAATCACCCCCGCGGTGCCACTTAACCCCTCCGAGGGGTGTTATAGCTCGTGTCCAGAAAGTCTCCAGGCCGCTCCTGAGAAGTAGCTGCGAAGGCTTCCAAACCACTGGTCTTGTCACAGAAACACCCACACTTCCGTCTTGGTGATTTTCTCTGTTAATCACTTTCCTGTTATTGGGACAAAATGTACAACCTGAGCACCTAAGAGGATGCGATATTTATGCAGATCACATTTCTGTGGCCTCAGTCTGGGCTCCCAACACCCCACCTCTCAACATGGGAGGCTCCGGGAGCATTTAAATCTTAGTGACGAGTCGGATACATGTGTAGGAATTGGACACTAGTCTGGGGAAACACGTGGGGAAGCTCTTGGGTAGAATCCCGGTCCCCACTGAGAAAGGCCCAGGGCAGGGCCACTGAGAAAGGCCAGGGTTATGTGGAGCAAGTTATATGAATATGGACAGGAAGAGAAGTTAGCAGCGTGGCGTAGCGTATACTGCTAACTGGAAAATAAATAAGGACAGCTCTGCTTTCTTTAGCCATAGTTAAAAGGATACCCCGTTTCCTAGGTTTGACTTCTCACCCCGCTTTTCAATAGAGCGGTGACTCGGACAGCCCTTCCGGCTCTCACGAGCAGTAGCTATGAAGCGGGGATAACTCTCTGAGCCTCTCCATAGGATAGCCACAGGAATCCGTGCTTTCGTGTTTTAGAACACACACTCCGGTGTTTGGGAATTTCACGGTTTAATGTTTTAGAACACAGAGTTCAGTGTTCGGTCCATAGTGGAAGTGCTGTATAACCGTTAGATTATTGTGAGACTCAGAAGTAAAGTGGACGCTCGACATTTTAAAAATACTCAGCGCATATGTGGCACAAAAGTGGCGCAGAAGGGACGTCGGGACACGCTGTCCACGCTGATAACCCCAACTCGCAAGGAGTGAGCTGGAACGGTTCGTTTTAACCAGTATTCAGCTGAGTTAGAAAAAGCAGGGAGGGTAGAGCCTCGCAGGTCACAGAGGATGAAAACACGAGAGAGGGATGTCTGGGCAGCCTTATCAAATTTTTAGTAATTGGATTAGAAAGGAGTTGATAAGATGGTTATTTCCAAAGATGAATACTGTTTATAAAAGTGCAAGTGGAGGAGAAGTAACTGGAGTCTACAAAATACATATGTGAATAATGATCATTTTCATTTTTTTAAGAAGTTTGAAGATAAAGAGAGATAAATTATTTTCAAAGACTGGGAGGACTGTTGATCTTTAATTTTTGCTATTTATTTTTCAATGATTCATGTGAACTTCAAAGAGAGGGAAGATGAGTGTTCTGTTTAGAGGAAACATGAAATGAAGCTGGAGATAGTCGTACTGAAGGCAGGATAAGTGAATAATGTCCCCACATGGCACAGCTCAAAATCCAGAACGGGAATCTGCTTTTCCATCTCTGTGACCTCGAATCGTGGGAACAGATTCCCATGGAAATCGGAGGCCAGAGCGCTCCTGAAGAGGCTTCTTAAGATAATAAAGCGAAAGGTGAAGGAGACGAGACCAGAACGGAGGTGGAGCTGAGCTGTCACGCAATCCCAGCGAGTGCATTATTCCGAGAGCCACTCAGGCTAGCAGGCAGCAGCCAGGGACAAGCTGGTCAGTCCTGCAGCCCGTGGCATGAGTGAGAGGCGTTTCTCCCCGAGAAACAAGACTCCTGGGTGTTTCTGCAATGCTCAGGCTCTTTCAGGAACAGTCTGCAGGAGCCCACGGATGCCAGGCCCCGTGTGCACCTCAGAGCCAGTTGCTGGGACCTGGCTGGATTTAGCTTCCAACACCTGGACCTCTGAGTGTCCCAGTCTCGTGACGGATCCAGGAGAGACCAGCCAAGGACTGTGTGCACACATGGCAAGAAATGAAGGCACTGGGCCGGAGATTTAGCTCAGTGGTTTCGGCGCCTGCCTCGCAAGCGCAAGATCCTGAGTTCAGTCCTGGTAACCACATACAATGCTGGCCGTGCTGACTCACGCCCACCAGCCATCAATACCACATACCACAGTGCCGGGCGTGGTGGCTCACGCCTGTCATCCCAGCACTCGGGAGGCAGAGGCAGGAGGATTGCTGAGTTCTAGGCTTGCCTGGGCTACATAGTGAGCTCAGGGCCAGTCTGAAATACAAAGTGAGACCCCGTCTCAAAAATAAATAAATAAATAAATAATAAAAAGAAAGAAATGAAGGCACTCTCATGTTTCCTAATGTCCTGAAGACAACTGCAGTCTGCGGCTCTGCAGAGTTCTGAGTGTGAATTCAGAGAGTGAGGCTGAACACACTGAAGGAGACGCAGGCTTCACGATGTTCCTGGAAAGTCTCAGCGTGCAAGCATCGTGCAGCTGCCTGCCCCTGACTTGCTCCAGCGGCACAGCAGAGCGGTACAGAGCAGCTAGAAGGCAAAACTCACACCTGGGCCACACTCGGCGTGCACCGTGACACAGGGCACCGACCAGATGCTGAGGACGACATGACATTGCAGGTGGGACCTTGAAAGTTCAACAGAACAGGTATATTGTATGGTTTGATAGTAAATTTCCTCAGCAATAATTATGACCTTCCTTTCACAGGAATTTCCAATTGAAAAATCAATTCAGTACCATGGCGATTTTCATAGTCTCTTGAGCTAACAGTCACCACTGTGTTTATCCGAAGAAAAAGTATCCCAGGTTCTGAAATGTTATGAGATAGCAATAACCATGCAAGGGAGGAAGAGAATAATTTTGCAAAACACCAAGTTTAAAAACCAATGCGACCATCAAGTTCCAAGACAAACAGCTGCCGGTGCTCTGTGTCCAGGGTTGTTTTGCAATCAAGACCTCTCAACCACAAGTCAGAAACAATCTATCAGATATTGACGTGTCCAAAACGCACTCTGTACTAGCAAATCATGCAATAGATCTTATTTGTGCATTAATATGGAACAAACTTTGGTTTGTCATCATGCAAGTTGCATTACCAAACTAATCAGTTCCGCGGAAAGGGAGCCATCGTGGCTGTGAGCGGTTTCTTTCACAGCTGAACAGAGTTTCTAAAAACATAAAGTAGGTAAATCTGGAGCAAGAAACACAGTTTCGGTACTTTTACTGGAAATAAGGCTTAGCCAATGAGATACCATTTTGTTTCAGATAAAATCACAAATGTAGTGTCCGCACCTTGAGGGTTAGCACATTTAAGAAAAAAGGCTTTTATTTTGTGCCATAACTGAATAAACACAGTTAATGAAAAAGATCCAGATAAATGAAAAAATAAGTACAGCTTAACGCAGCTGAAAATTTTAATTTAATTGGTCCAAATTTCAAAAGTAAAACATTATTCAGAGTTTTGAGAAAAAAAATAGTTTAAAATCATAAATTGTGCTCCAGGAAGTACAATGTATTGTAGAAACATAAACACCCATTAAATGTGCTCACTCATAATTACCTTGCGTGTAGTACATACAACCATGGTGATAAATTCAAAAATTTCCCTTAAAAATTTGAAAAATTGCCATAACTATTAAAGAAAAATCAGCATGCTCTGCACAATACTTCAGAAAACCACCCATAAACACTGGGTGAAGCGTGGGCGGGCGCTCTCCTCGTCAGCAAGACGAAGGAGGCGCCTCCCGCTTTCCCCTTCTTCCCTGTTCTTCCATCTAGAGCAAAATCGAGGTAAGTGTGTAACAGTGTGCTCAGTGGCTGACAACTCTCACGACAGAGCTAACTCCGTTTCAAAGCTGATTTCTTTACATAAAAGTGGCGTGGGAGATTCTCTCTAGTCCTGTGAACAAAACATTTCGGTTGTAGGTTATTGAGAGAAAGACCCAGTTTGAGCTTTGTAAAAAATGTTTGCGTTTGTAAGCGGGAGCCCCTGCTGTCCGGCAGCGCGGAGATCTCACCTTGGCGCCTGCTTCTGAGCGAGTGGGAAACAGGTTCGCGGAGCAGGAACAGGCGGCTCCCTCGCAGGAACGTTTCCATCTAGTTTCACCAGGGCACGGAATTCGCTCCTGGCGCTTTATGCCAAACAATCTGTGTTTAGTCTCTGGAAGTCAGAACTCTACATACACAGGAGAGAGTAGCAGCAGTCAAAGGCTTTCATCAGAAGCACTTAGAATACAGTCAGCGCTATGTAGTCCACATACACATATTTAAGAATTTTAGTCTGATTCTCAAAGCAGACTTCTGTAAATTATTCAGTAAGAGATATGAATTCCTCTTGCGGTCTCAAACAGAACATTTCACAGACCCGGGCACTTACACGCTCTAACAAATTCTGGGAAGAGTTAGATCAGGTGAAATAATTAAGGGAGAGGCTTTCTGCTGCTGGGTTTATTTGTGGCTGCATTTAGCAAATCGGAAAGATAATGAATGCATTTTCTGGCCCCAGATCTTTAGAGCAAGGGGACAGCCTTGCCTGCCCAATGTGTGCCCCCAGAGGGTGTCGCTTAAGTTTAACGACCAAGGACGACTTGGAGCAAGACGGGTGGGAGGAAGACGGACGGCGGAGAGGCGAGCCGTGGCGAGCCCGGGAAAGAGGGTTCGCAGAGGCCCAAAGCATGAGCCCTGCGCTTCCGAGCTGAGGAGAATTCGTGGGAACAGTAACAGCTGGGCGGAGGCGCCCAAAGATTTTTCTAATTTATTCAGTTTATTGGTACATTTCATGTGGAACTTAGTATCACGTTCATCATTGAGAATTTGTACCCGTACATGATATATCTTGATTCTTATTTTTCCTATTCTTGTGCCCACCCCTTCATCCGCTCCCCCTCACAGACATAAACTCTGTTTTCCATTTTCTTTCTTTCTTTCTTTCAAATTTTGTCTTTCCCTTCTGTCTCCCCCCCTCCAGCTCCCTTTGCGCTTTGACCGCGACCCCCAGTAGGAGACTCATTTCATGTTGCCATGGACACAGTGGGCCCTGGACGGCGCGAGGCTCGGGGCACAACCCCCCCCCCCGCGCCCGCCCCAGGTCCCTGGCTTCCCAGGAGTGTCCCCGCTCAGCCTTCTGCCCGCCGCAGCCTCGCGGTTACGGGGACAGGGACCAGCACCTGTGCTGCCCGCGGTGCATTAGGACAGATGGCAAGACTGGCGGACCCGAGATAGCGCCGCGCACTTCAGGGACCGCCTCGTGCCGCGGTGGGTGGTCCGTGTCCCGTGGCCTCATCGTGACACCCCAGGAGGCAGCTGCAAAACGGGGGGGGGGGCAGTGTGCCCTGCGCTGGGCTCTGTGCGCCCGTGACGCGAAGTCCACCTTCAGGTCTGTCTGCCTTCCTCTTGGCTGAGCGGCACCGTGTGCTCCGTCAGTAGATAAACATGTCCCCTTATAAAGATCTTGCGCATCTCACAGTAGTAAATGACGAAACAGGTTATCACCTGCAGGTATTTTATCCTGTCCTGCATAACAAGTTTTTTCATGATTTTTGGGCCATGCAGTTCATCTCAGAGTGTTTTCAAACTGTCACATTTCTTAAAACAAAAGTTGCCCTGTGTGAGCGGACGGTGTGAAGGACCATCGGTGTCCGCTGAGCCCGCAGACACGGGTACACGCGTGACCTGAACCAGAGCTCATCCCGTGCCCAGAGGAGTTTTGCATTCTGCACCTGTCCTAGGACTCTTTCGTGGCCAGAGAATATTGAGTCCACGACTCACTGGTGGGTCGCCCTGGGGTCTACAGAGGCAGTCAGCAGGGGGTGACCTTCAGGGCCGGCCCAGGCAGGTCCCGAGAGGGAGGTTCTGAGCGCCACTGAGGAGCTGGCTTCGCAAACCACGCGCAGGTCAGGGCTGGCGCCTGAGGACAGCGGCCAGCCGCGTCAGCATTGAAGAGGAGCGCAAACTTTACCAGCCTAGTCTAGTCCAGTAAAGGACAGTGCCTATCTTTCCTACACAACCCCAAGCCTATATTTTACTTGAGAATCTTAATCCAGAGTAACAAGAGGACCTTAAGTTTTAAAGGAAGCTAGTTCAGAGTGATCTGCAGAGAATTCGTCACTGTGATAACTTCCAAAGATCCCGGCAGCTGCCAGAGGTGGGTGGCTCGAAGGTGGCTGTCGTGTGGAGGATACTGTCCCAGAAGAGCCTGTGAGAGTTGTAGACATGGCCCAGCAGCCTAGACTGTGGGTTAATGTGAGTTAAGAGAGTGAGCTGAGAAATTCATTAGGTCTCAGAACAAAAGAAAGGATCGGATAAGCCAGCTGTGTGCTTTAAGCTCTAATACTTATGTTTCAAAGTAACATTAGTCTAAATGTTACCCCAAAGACAAACATGCAATGCTCATGTTTGTTTCTGTCACTGGGACAAAACCCCAAGACAATGTAATAGAGGAAAGGACTGATTTTGGCTTATGGTTCTGGAAGATTCAGTGCATGGACTTCTGTTCTAGCTTGGAGCTGGGCACTGCAACAACCCCATCAGGACAGGCTGCAGCATGCTTCCCGCTGCCTGGACTGAAAGTCCGGGATCCATGCGCTGTTTCCCCCAGAGAAAGGAAGCGACCCAGGCTGCTCATCAGTTCAGTCCCCTAAACAGCTGGTGGAAGTGTCTCTGGCTATCTGGAAGGTTGTTTTTTGGAAAGGGGGCCATTTAGACTGGAATATGGCATCCAATAATAGGGTTTCACCAATAAATCATGTTACATATTAAGTGGTTTTGCTTGTTCTGTATATTTATAAAATCTTATAAGGTAATCATAACTCAAGAGAACATTAAGTCTAACCAGTTTTGAATTTACTTCAATAACTTGGTCACTTAAACATTTATTTTGTACACGAACTTGCTCATAACTCTAACAAAAATAATCACAACTGTCTCTGTGGAGTGAAGATAGCCCCATTATCTTCAGTATTTAATTTCATAATGTTGTGTTTCCTTTAGATTTCAACCAGAGTTTAGAAACATAACTAATGTAGGAAGACCTACTCTCTCCACAGACTCACTAGCATTCCACGGGACCCCTTAAGGCCTGTGAGAAAGTTCAAGACAATCCACTGTTCTTTAAACATTAACTGGCACTGGCTGAGCCAGCATAAGGCGATAGTTAGGGCTGATAGAAATGTAAGCGGAGGAAGAAAACTTCTTCACCCACTAAAATTAATTCAAACATTGGCCTTCTGAGTACTTGTGATCTAAAAGACAGTGTCCCTGTGTGTCAGACTCAACATGGAGTCCCAGGTTTCCCGGTAAACGAGGGACTTCGCCTGAAACTGGACCTATCACCCAGGCTGCTATGATCTTGGCGTTTTGTAAGAACACAATAAACGCACTACACAGAGTTCAGGTGACTCGAAAGCTACTTCTACGTGTGTATTTCCTTGGTAGACATACTTACAATAGAATGTTTCCATGTTAAATTGCAGCCACATTTCATTTTATTCAGAAGAATGCAAATTTCCTTAGGATTAGATCAATTATAATCTATACATCTCCTATATGCCAGCAATTTTCCATTCAAAGTGAAACCAATTATACCTTCACTTTTGCTAATGTTAATAAAGCCTCATTACTAACAAAAAGTATTATTTATAGCCATAGAAAGTTGCTACAAATTTATGATGGTCATATTTCTAATTATTTAAATTAATTTCTTTTTAAACAAATTCAGTGATTTTAAAAATCATATCAAATTGAATAACATAAACCAAAGTTACATAGTTTCATTCATCAAAGACTATCTCTACTTCCTTCTGATATAATTCAGTTTATCTCATCATCAGTGGTTTTAAAAATTTCAATATTTATGATCTGAAGAGAGCAAATATTTATTATCTTAAATTTGTATTTAGATCTGAGTCTTTTAAGCCCATAATAATCAGTATATAGTTCTAGTATTTGATGTACAAAACAATTATAATTACTAATAGAAAAATGGGACATTTTTAGTAATCCATCAAAGTCAAAATAATGTTGAAGTATTTAATTTCAGTAGATTATAAGTTAATGATAAATGCTTACCGGCCCTGGCCCGGTGTTTGATTTCTTTCATCTCCTCTGGGGAGAACGATTTATTGTTCGCCCAGCACTTGAGAAAGGTATCAGCCTTGGCGAATGTGGTGAACAAGTGACCCACTGCTACTGCACAAGCTGGAGTCAACATTTCTCTTATTTTTTTCTTCAAACGCATGTACATGAAGAACAGAGGAAATCAGCAATTTTGTGGACTAAAGGAACACTGCGTAGCCTTCGGGACAGTTTTCATACGAGCGGAGTCCTTGCGACAGCTCTTGCACAGACAGACCACTGAGCACGGGCGCTGCCTTTCCTTAGGAGGTGGTGTTTAGTAGACGAACGGATTAACAGAGCATGGCTTGGCCTGATTCCAAAGTAAAGGCCGAGGCCGAAAAGGAAGGCGCCTCTCGCCGAGAAGTCGGCCTGGGCCGGGAGCAGGGCTGGCGCGACCACACCCCGCCCCGGAAACGCCGGAGAACAAGGAAGCCGGCCGGAAGCGAAGAGACTCAGACGCGCAGGCGCAGACGAGGCCGCGCGCGAGCGACCCTGCGACTGGGAACCTCAGCATTTCCCAGTTACTAATTTGGGAGCAGTAAATCCTGAGACAGGCCCGAGGCCGCAGGAAGGAACGAGGCTCCCGAGGAGGGACTGGCACTGCGGACACACCTGGCCCGGGAAGGGGCGGGTCAGGCGTCCTCGCGTGGCGACGACTCCTGGCGACTTCCAGGTGCGGCGCGGGCGTCTACGGGCAGGGGCTCCTGAGCAGGCGGACGCGGCGGGGGAGCCCGGAGACGGCGGAGGCGGGACAGCCCTGTCCTGACACCAGGGAATAAATATTCAGCACACTCGAAAGGGACACAGGGCACAGGAAAAGGCCGAGAAGGGGGAAACGCCACAGACGTCACCCCTCCTAGCTGAGGCTCTAGTCTTCAGGCCAGCAAGTTAAAAGCAGATTTAGGTACAGGGTGTTGGGTTAAATGGGTAAAATTTATTTCTAAAAAAGGTGAGATTCTTGCCTCCTAAGTAGAAATGCACATGACTATTAAATACAAACGAAAACGAAAACAGTGCAATAAATTGATAATTCTATAGCAGAGAAGGCTGTGTACTAAAATTCAAATCTAGGTGCCCTTTGGAAAGGTGGATAAAGTTGACCATATTAAAAAAGTCCATGAGAAACTGTGAGCAAGGCCGTTGGAGGGCCGCAGGCAGCACTGAGTCCCCCGAGCCCCCCGGCCCGGCGGTCCCCCTGATTCGGACTCAGCCCACATGGAGCCCAGCACTGAGCTGCAGGCCAGAGGTGACCTGTGTCCACCCAGCGCTCAGATCCAGCTCTTGTCTGAAGAAAACATAGGGGCAGAAACGTGTAATGTGATACTTCAAAAAAGCCAGACAAATCAAAAAGACAGATGGCTCTGCAGGGAAAACAGCCACGTCTCCTGAGCAGGTCCGTGAAATGCAAACTGAACCAAACAAAAATCTGCCTGTTCTCTGGGAATTAAACAGTAGTTAGTTGTATAACTAGTAACAATAAGCTCACCTCTGTGAAAGGCTGGTTAAAGTTATTTTCTGCTTACAAAATGCATGCATTACCGAGGGGGGGGAGGGAG